>VZRW01012802.1:3830-115953 GCA_013398125.1 Aegotheles bennettii | reverse complement strand
CAACCTGCTCTGGTGGGAGGTGTCCCTGCCCATGGCAGGGGGTTGGGTACTTATGGTCCTTCCAACCCAAACCATTCTGTGATTCTATGATCTTCTCCCGGGCCACCTCCTGGGGAAAGAGCGTTGATGCAGGGCCTGATCCAGCAGACCAAGGCGCATCTTTCCTTGGGGGGGCCAACACCTTCCCCGCTCCCTTCACAGCCTTTACAGGACACAGTGCCCCGCGGGTTTGAGCACCTGAACGTGCCGGGTGCTGTGCTAAAAGGCGTTCCTGATGCTGTAATTTTTAGGAAAGGAAGTGACTCAGGCTGCCGGTGTACAGAGGTGGAGCACGATGGGGGGGGGGGGGGGGTGAGGCCCCCAGGCTGCTCCCCGCTGCGGGCAGGGTGGGCAGACAGCGGCTCTGGGCCTCCAGAGGCTGCCGGCAGCATCAGCAGCACCAGGAAGACATTTGTTGGTGGCCCACAGCTGTGCTGTGGAGGTGCACGTGTAAATGGTCATGGAATGGCATAAATCTGAATTGCATGTTATAAATCTTTGCCCTTCAGAAACACGGGGCGGATTTCCAAAGGGGCAGAATTCCCATCAGGGCCTGGCAATTCTCAACAGGCAGGACAGAGCCATGGGCTGTAATTTTAAACACCTGAAAATCAGACACGTGAGTCACAGGTAATCACCCTGGGCAGTCTGAGCCTCCGGCTTGTACTGATGTGATCTCATGTGAGGTGCACCTCCCTGTGGTCACCAATAACCGAGTTGTAGGTAACTTTTTTCCTTACATAGAAAACTAAAGCCAGTTGTTTTAATTTTTTTTTTCTAGGACTTCTGTGGGATTATAAGATCAGAACACTTTTATGGGGATTGACTCATACCTGATCTTTACAATCACTAAACTGTGGCAAACATGTTTAAAGGGAGAGGTGGGCTGCAGGCCTCCCTGTCCTCATTACAGAGTTTCAGGACACACCACTTTCCCACCGGGAACAATTTGCTCATAGCTGTGCAGCTGGAGAAAAACCATACCAGACACCACTGGTGTCAAGAAAGTGTAGATGAAGTGTTGGGGACGCATCCCCTTCTGCATCCCTTGTGCTTTTCCCACCGAGAGTGGGGCTACCCAGACTGAACCCTGCTCTGATGGCTTTACCCAGAAGCTGTGTTGTCACAAAAGGACTGAGCCATGCCACTGGTACCACATTATCCTCATTTAGGCATAGGAGGGTACAAAGTGCTGAGGTATGACCTGAGCAGCTGGGTTTTCAGTGGAGTTGCACTCCTCTGGGCACTGTCTGCCTTTTGTCGGAACATGGAAGACATGGTCCAACTTCCCAAACACATTGGAGAGCACTGTATGCTCATTTTGGAGTCTTATGAGTGTGAAGTGGTTTCATCTTTGCCCTCAATGCCAAACAATGAGTCTGCAGACATGCTGAAAGTATCGTACACGTTTCGGTCTACTGCCTCAGCAGACCTGGGTGAGAGGTTCTCACTGTGACAAGGGAAGGGTTAAGAGCAGCCGTGGGGTAAGAGTTTGGGCTAACCCTTAGTGAAGGCACGCTTACAAAAACACAGAACAGAAATATTCTCTTGCCCTCATAGTTCCATAGACGTTTTTCCTCTTAATTTCACATCCTCTTTGTCCCTAGACATTTAGGTGTAAACTCAAGAAGCCCCTCAACAGATACTTCTGCCAGTTCCCAGCGAGGTCACAGGTGGGATACTTGCCTGAGTCAGGGCTGAAATTCATTATGTCCTTTGAGATCCCTTAGAGTGAAATTCTTGTGGATAAGTAGAATGACCATATTTTTTGAGAAAGAACTTTTTTTCTCCTACAGATACACAAGTAGAGCTGGTTCATGTAGCAACTTACCTAAAAATTAATATCCTCAATAACTGAGAGACAGTAAAAGTATGAGCCCAGTTAATTACCAGAGAGCCCTTCCCTGTTAAAGCAGCTCATACACAGATGTGGAAGAGTGTAGTTAATGTTGTTACATATTTAAATGCTTCGTGGGAGGCGGGGCTTATAAAGTAGGCTAATTTATTCTGACAATGAGTCTTAGCAATAAACCAATAGATGTGGTGAATTTAATAATGAGATTAAGGTTTCATTCCCATCCCCATATTGACAAATTTGTCTTAATTTTTTCCTTCAACTTTTTCCTTGGAGTTCTATGACACTCTGTAATGTAACAACATAAATTCCCATTACTCCATGCATTTTAATGTGTGTTTGTTCCAATTTCTTGTACCTTGTACCTGTCAGTTCTGAGAATTTACAAAAAAATCTCAGATGTGATTTATTTGCATTCATTTGAAATAATGAGGAGAATGAATATACATGGGTATCAGTGAGACAGGTCTCATTAAGCAACTCCAATTCCTTTCTTTATCAAAGCTGTTTATTCACTCCTCACCACATGCAAAAGCTGCTAGCAAGAGCAGATATTGTATAATGTGTCACTGGACAATAGCTTTGTGTTTATAGTTGGTATACAAAAACAATTGGAAAATATTGATTGCTTTGGATGAAAAATGGTTTTTAAACATTAAAAAAATGAGCCGTTTTACTTTCACTTAAAATTTCCTAGGTTTTGAAGACATGCCTGAAAGACAAACCTGGACACTTTTAATGGACATTTTTCATTTCCAGCCAATTTCCTCCCCCTCTCACTGACAAAGGAAAATGGAATAAGGAATATGTACGGACATTTCTGTGTTTGTGAGTGTATTTTGCAGCCTTCATAGACAATAGGGTATGTGTATACACCATATATATAATTTACATATGTAGTTGTATACATGTCAGTATATTATGTACTCATTTTAATTCTGATATAGAAACTTAGAAATTAACAAATCATGTATCATTTTCTTAAAAAAAAAATGAATTTTAATTTATGTTTTTTCTAGCTATGACACTCAGATACATAGAATTCCCAGGGATTTTTTGCTATATCTTGCTTGCCTAGAAGTCTGAGCATGATGTAATCAGAGTAAAAAATATACTTCAAAGTTACAACCTATCAAAATGCTTTTGCTTGCAGGGCAGCAGTTTACACCTAAATAAATGTAAATTTTGATTTTCCATGAAGTCAACATCACAAGAAATTTCTCACGAAAAATTGCAACAGCTCTTTTCAGCTGACTTCCTTGATATGTGAGATACTTCTCTCTGCAAATCGTGGGTGATGACAACAACATTTAAAGTGGGAGAAGAGTCTTCCCACAGTCAGAAATCATTGTGACCAACAAACAGAGTGAAATAGAGTGTGTCGTGAGAGCCCCAAGCAAACAAGCTTTGCCCTCAGTACAGGCGTGCAGGCAATAAAATGGAAGAAACAAGGGGCACAACAGCACCCATCTCTCAGCCTGTCAGGCAGCATCAGTCTGTCTCTGGCTATGATGCGTTAAGCAAAGGTAAGAGAAGCAAACCCTGCACATGCTAAGCCTAAACTGACAGCATGAGTTTTCCCAGGGAAGGAGAGTTTTACAAAACACCTCTGAGTCAGGAGCATTTAAAGTTATTGCTAATACAGAGCAGTTGAATTTTATGTGGGGTAAGAAAAACCACTTCTCACTCTGTATTAATAAGAGATGTGTTCAGGGCACATTTTCCTGCTGCTGGAGATTGGAAAGCCAATAAACAAGAGCTGCTGCAATGTGACTGCAGGTAAAAAGTATAGTATGTGCAAAGCTTAGGTCATTGCTGTCTACTGCTCCCACCCCATTCCCAGTGCCAGTGACACTCCTTTGATTTATAGTGGTCAAAGGGCAGAAATGAAGCAGTGTCAGTGGGAGGTGAAATGCAAGGAGAGGACGAAAGAAGGGGGAGCTCAAATCCTAACAGAAATGGAATGCTCCCATTTTGGAGGCCTCCAGCACAACTGTGACCCAGGACCGAGGTCTCTCTCCCATAGCAGCTGTCAGTGCTGGGCTCATGCACTGCCTGAAAAGCAGGAGCAGCCTGGAGCAGAGGGTGGTTTGCTCCTGCTGTGACATACTGAGTGGGACTGCTGGGTGTCCTATCTGCTGCGTTTGGGTGGTGTAAAGCAGCCACAAAGTGGAAATGAATAGTCTCAAACCAGCTGTCTCCAGTGGGGAAATTTCAGGCCCTTCAACATGAAATCAGTAAGGGTCATGATTCACCCTCAGATTCATACAATAGAAGATATATGCATGCCTGCACATCTTTGGGCAGAAGTTTAAGATATAGGGCTTGTTCACTGTACAGCAAAGACTTTGGTAGAGGCAGACCCACATTACTTCTGTGTCCTCTGTGAGCCTCTCCCACCATTGCCAGATTGCTTAGCGTCCTTTCCCACCCCTGTAATTCTGGGTTGTTTTCTTTATTAAACAACTTAGCATCTTGGTCAGAAAACATCTTCCTCCTAAAATCAATCCAGCTTGTTCACAATTGTCATTAGTGGCCTTTATTTTTTAGTTGAATTATTTTGGAAACCCCACGTATATCACTTTCCAGGTTGAAGCACCATCATGGATCTCTGCAGGACTGTGTAATTTACATCACAGTGATTCATGCCAACACCTGGGGAGCCTTATTAGAACAAAGAGCAGAAGAAAGGTGTTGGAATAACACAATGAGACCAAGAAATGGAAGGGAGAACAAATACAGCATTCATTACACTAGGCAGTGACAGTGGAGAAGATGCAACCCATGGCATGCTCCCTTCCCCTCTTATGCCCTTTTGTCCCTGCAGGACATCTGAGCCTATACTAACTCCTTTTTTTCACACCTCTAACATACTTAACACATATAAAAGTAAAAAAAATTCCAACCCCAGTTTGGTACCTAACGTACTTAAGTGTGTGCTAAAATGTTGAGATTGAACATTTTGATTTAAAAAGACTGACCTATTTAACGTGTTGCCTGAGGGATCAAATTCACTGAATAATATATAAAAAGATGGTGAAGAGCTGGCAAAATAGAGCTACAACGCTGCAAAAGAAATAAGTGAGTTAAATCCCAGAGCAACTCTGCTTGATCCAGAAAGGGATCCTTTTAATTTTAAATTTAAATCCTTTATGAATGAATGTATGTTACATGTGTTAAAATAGAATTTGTGCTCAGTAAAAGGTTCTTAACTATTGCTTCTGTCATGTGTTAGTTGGATAAATGTTCCCACAGTCTTCCCCCTTAACCACAGTCATAGGTTGCAGTTGTAAAACTGCATCCTTCAGTGGCTGCAAAATCCTTTATAAACCAACCAAGCACATACACAGTCACTTCACCCAACACAGGGATGGGTCATGGCACTTCTTTGAGTACTTTATGCATTTTTAGGAAGCATTACAGCAATCCCTCTCACTCATCAGCATATTTATCCACAGTTTTCCTCTGGGGAAGTACTGTTAGCCTAATCTCACATGTAGCTAGCTTTGGTCACAGAAAAGTCCTTTCACCTAATCTATAGGTAAAACCCATAAAGGATTTGAAGCTGTATGGATGTCTGTTGTTTCAGGGAACTTCCAGCTTCTGTATGTCGCTGAGTTCTTCAAAACTCTCTCTGCTGTCTCCTTGACCAATAGATGCCTAAAAAAATCAGTGTAAAATTTCTGCTGTTACGGTGCCAAGGCAGCACGTGTCTGACTATGGGCACAAGGACCATCACACATCTCTTGTGGTCAAGAAGCCGAGAAACTTTGCACCTGCTTATATCCCATGGATTCCTCTGCTTATCCTCACACAGGGGCTCTCTCAGAGGGCACGTGTTAGAATAGGAAGCATATGAAAGGTCACTGATTACTGGACTTTTGACAGAGGATCGCCTGTTGTCTCTTATATATAATTTATATCCTGATGGTTGGGGTATTCACCTGGCAAGGTGTGAGACCATTTTCCCCTCCCAGATGTGGAGCAAAGATTTTCAATCAGATTTCTTGCTTCCCAAGTGGTGATACGGGTGCTGTAATTCATTGTCACTCAGATTCTGCTGCTGAAAATGGTTTCATTTTGCTTGCCTAGTTAGAAATTTACTTAAGATAGTAGGCAGAAGATATTGATTCTATAACCTAGAGTCCATGTGCCCAGGAAGGGGAGGGATACCTAGTGAATTTTTAATTACTCCTGCAAAGTGGAAGGATCTAAACAGGTAAGGTTGAAAAAAATCTCTCCTTCCATGCTAGTCAAGGTGTTCTCTGGAGATGCGGGTTCAAATCACAATATGATATCTAAAAACATCAGCTCTTATACCTTACATGCTGTTACAATCTTTCCCTGTCACATTTTCCATGATGAAGACTGAAATTTAGGAATAACACTACACTATAATATTAGTATTTGAAAATCCTAATGTTACACAGGAACTGCACTACCTTCAGTTCAGTCTTCAGATGTTTGAACATGTCCTAGCAGCTTATGTGGGTGTTCCCTTGCTCAGCCACTGACTTCTAGAAATCCCATTCCCTACTTATTTCATTCATTTTCTCTAGAACATATTAAATGTTTTATAGCAAAAAAGCTCATTAAGCTCAAAATATTTATATTAAGGCAAAAATTTTGACACATTTTCCTTGAGAGAATGGTCATGGGAGTTTTGGCACTGCAGCATTTCTTAGCATAGTTGAGCATAGGTCTGCTTCCTTGTTCTGGTAGGAGAAACCCATAAAAGACTGCAGTGGTCTCTGAGCTGATATCAGGCAGGTTCTACATTTTTAGTACCTGTGAAGCTCCAGCCGTGTTTTGAGCAGGGCAGCTTCTCAAAATCTGTCTGGTTGCAAGGAAGAAGGCAACACACACCAGATAATCACTGCTCCTTACAAAGCTCCTTTTAAAGGTAACTGAATAAATTTGTCCAACACTATCTATCATGGACACAGCTCCTAATATTAAAGAAATGCGTCTGTCAATCAGGCACCAAAACACTGCAGGTATCGCCCTCAGAGCCCAGAGCCAGAACTTGTAAGGTACAGACACATGTAACATATGAAGCCTGTCATCGTCTGACTAAGGTTTTAGCGAGAAATTGGATGAGAATAAGGACTGCTGCCTTCCTGAGGATTTGTGTCTATGGAATACTTATTCTGAAGATACAGTTACCAGTTGTTCAATCTTCCTCATCAGTGACTGCAAATTTCAACCTCTTTCTATAAGTAATCTATGAAGAATTGACTAAAGGCATTTTATGTGTACTTCCTATGTACTCATATAGATCTGGAAGAGATCTTACATCATGTCTCTAGCAGAATTACTGGCCAGTGAAGGTTTGCATGTTACCTTTCCACAGAAGGACATAGTGCTCTGCACTGCTAAGATGCCTGGTGCTTTTCTCTGTTTTTCAAGCACTTCAAGGCTTTCCCATACCCTTTAGCACACAGGTCTGTTCTTGATGGACATGTGATAGTTAAAGGAGACTGATGGAGTATAGACTGTCCAAGGGCTGCAAGGGGTGATTGCTTTCTGCGGTTGTAGGCACAAAAAATATGCAAATACAGGCAAACTGACCAATCTGCTTATTTGTATTACTGCAGCTTGTTTGCTCCCCCCTTCTAGGTATTTTCAGGTCTCTTTCAGTTCGCTGATGCAAGAGCTCCTTTTGGAGTTCAGATGGGAAAATGAACTAACTTATCAAGACAGTTCCCCTGCCAAGGACAGACCTTTCCATTAAATGGTCATCAGTCACTATACCTCTGAAGGTGTGGTGGTTTGTCCTGTCACTTTCTAAAGGGCTTTTGTTCAGTTCAGATGTAAAAGGCTCCCAAAGCTTAAAAGGGAGCCTGCAATCTCATCACTATGTATGTATGTACAGAGGAGACATTTAGGCTCCGTTTCCTTTAGCACAGGCAAATGGCTATTCCCAACTATCTTGTGTGCCTTTCAGGAGAGTTAAATAGTGTAGATGTGGTCAAATCACATCTGTTTTAGTCTTGGGGCAGAAAATAAATCTGAGCCCATAGATGTTACTCTGAGTCCTCAGTAAAAGTTCAATACATTGGCTGTTTGACCTCCTCTAGATATTCACTGTAATATACAATTCTTTTAAACATATCCTAATTCAGAGTTTGACTGAATCAATTTGATAATTTTCAGCTTTGGTTTAGGGAGATAAATAAGCTTCTCTTCTACTACCTACTACGGAGCTGTGTTTTAACTAAGCTTGGGAACATCTGTGTTGTAATTTGTTTCTCTGACACAGTTGTTTACACTGTGAAGTCAGACCATGTCCAACAAAACTCATTAATGCCTTGCCCTTTGCATTTCAGAGCCCTTCTAAATGCACCTCAGCATCACCTGAGCCCTGCATAACAACAGAAGAACGTTCCAAATACTCGTGGGATGACCTGATTACAGATTCTTGATTTACAGGATTTATCTTGAAAGCGGTAACAGATTTCTTCTAATCTGATTGAAGATTAAATAACATTTTGTATAATGAGAGTAAAATGGCTTAGCTGTTCTGTATAATTATATCAATTCCAAAGCTATACAAAACAAACAAACATAAGCCACAGTATTCAAGCCTCATTAGGTTTATGTTGCAACAGCTACATTAAACAAAATTACAGATTCAGTCAGATCTTATCATGCTGGTGTTGCAACAACTGCTCTGGACAGGATCTCAGTTATTCATACTGCAGGGCTTTTCTGGGAATCAGCGGTCCAGATTTCTCCAACAAACAGCTCCACCCCTGCCCTGCAAACATTAACTCAGCTGCTAGCAAGATGTTCAACCTCATCTTAAGCTGGGATATGTCCACTTCTTGATGTTGGACTGAAAGGATTCCCATGCCACCCCTGTTTCCGTCCCCAAGACAGAAGATTCAATGAGTAGAAAAGAGCTGCAAGCACTGGAGATTTTAATAATTTATTCCATTTAACTATTCAGCATCCAACCAGGAATTCGTGTGTCAGCAAACATTCTTCTATTTCTTGTTATTTTCTATCTTTGCAAGTACACCTGGTACAAGAGCCTTATTTATCGTGTCCTCTTTATAGAAGAACCTATATGACTTTCTAAGATATCTTTTATAGAGAAAAATAAAAAGGGAAAAACTTCCTGGTTTTCTAAAGTAGAAGTCCAAGGCTTTTGGGTTTTTACTAGAGTTGCATGGTGGAGAGCTAAACCAAGAGATGGGTTGTGACCTGCCAGCTATGGCGGGGCCAAGGAGGGAAGACGAGCACTCATCCCCTTATCCCTACGCCAGCTCTGCTTTGGGGGCCTCCAGCCACCCTTCTCTGGGACAGGCATGTGCCCTTGGTGCTGCTTGGAGTGATTTCACACCCAGCACCCCTCCAGAGGGCTGCACAGACAGGGCTGCCCCAGGTCTGGCTCCTTCTGCCCTCTCTCTCCTGCACCTTACACTCTTGGGCAGGCAACATATGATCTCCAGCGCGGGTAGTTCATCCTGGTGAACCAAGTACAGTCTTTGCCTTTCAGGTGTTTTGGACTAAATGATCCTCCTCCAGCTCACATGAATGGTAATTATGTCTCAGGACTAGCACAGGAGTCTGGAACAGAGAGGCACAGGGTGGGTGTAGATTGGCTGTAGGCGTAGTGTGAGTATGAGTGGTCTGCCTTTCACTCACCCGTGCTCCTCTCCAGCCTGAGCACTGGGGTCAGCCCCAGGACCTGAGGGATTTGACAGTGTAGATGTAGCCCATATCCATGCTTCGGCTTGTGGAGATGAGGTTAGGAGCCAGCACAGATTGTAATATCACCAGGAAATTCAGATTGGAAGTGACCTCAGGATGTCTCTAGTCCAGCCTCCTGATCCAAGCAGGGTCAGCTGTGAGACTAGAGCAGGTTATGGCCTAGAAATAAAAAGTGTCGAGAGGAAGGATTATATAAAGGCCAATCAGTTTTTTTCAGGACAAGAGAAACAAGGTAAAAAAAAAAAAGCTGATAATTTAATATTCTTGAACCCTTATTTCATTCCCATTTTTACCATGATCCATTCGTTTAATTTTTCTGTATAGATTTTGGGCTTCTGGTTCGTGTATTAAATTGGTCTGTAAATTACCTAGAACATTTTTAGGCACAACATAAAGAAATTATAACAATATTAAAAACAACTGACATACAAAGAAATGTGATATGCTATTTGTTTACAGTGTAAAGTAATTATTCCCACTGAAAGTCAGCCTTCACTGGAGAGAAAAATAACCTCAGTTTATTGTTCTTTGGCTTTGAAAAGAAAGTATCTATTATTTTAGTACCAGCTGAACTTAGAGGGAGACCTGTAATGTAGGCCTAATGGAACTAATTTCTTGCTATAAAAAGTTAAAGAGTAACTGCAGATAATAATTACAAAATGGCTTTAAATTTCTCCTTAGAAAATGACCTCCATTACCACATTTTCTAACCCTTCAAAAAAGTCATCCTCTTAACAAAACCACTTTTAAAATATTTTAAGGATTAAACTGTATTTTTTTTTCTTTCATATCAGAAGAAAATATTTAATTATTACATTGACCTGATCAGGATCAGTGTCCAGCATGTCACAAAAGTGAAGAAAATAAGAACTAATACACTAACTCAAGACATGCAGTATGCTGTAGAAAAAAGGCTAGCTGAAATCCTTAGTCCTTCAATTTAAGATTGGTACTAAGCAATGAATGAACATATAGTTTTCATTATTAGCATTCTGTATTAACAGGGAAAAAAAATTCCAACCCCCCCTAATTAGTAAGTTCTATAACCCAGGGGTTTGTGCACCTTGTGTGTGGTCCACCCAATGCCCCCAATTACAGAGCTAATTTGATCATTCCAATTTTGTAATGGTGAGCATCCCACCCACACTGAACTAAAGTGATTTCCCAAAAGGGGAAGGTGGTGTGCAAACAGACACTGACATGCCTGGTCATGCAAAATTTGACTCTCCTCTTGAATCTCCTGAAGTCTCTGTGCACTGTGGGCACCAGCACCTTGCACGGTCAGCCCTGATGCATGGGGGTGTGGGGGGAGATCGGGTAGCACATGGATTAGCACTGCCTCTGTTCCTGAGCTAAACCCCTCCGAGGCTGGAAGAGCAAAGTCCAACCATTGCAGACATTTTGCTGCATGGGGACATCTCTTTGAGGAAGTGGGGCCCTGAGGAGGGAAGAGCCTGTGCCTGCCCCGCTGGGGCCCCCGCAAATCCAGCTGTCTCTGGCATTGTATGCATCCTTGTGGTACTTGGAACTGCCCTTGATCCGATTTCAGCAGAGCCAACATTTGCTGAACCATTTGTGAATCACTTGACGCTTGCACAGACTTGTTGAGAACACCAAAGTCATCTGCCAGACCACAATGTTCCTGGCTTCTCTTTATCTTGCTTCCTTCTTGAGCCTGCTGCTTCAAGTCATACGGGCATGGTAGGGGTGAAGAGATAGGCTTCAGATGGTGAAGAATTACAGTGTGTCCTTTTCATAGCTTTTCATGCAAAAATGAAGACTTTTGGTGGGATGTATCATTGACTGCTGTTAAGTTATAAAGAGCTCCAGCTCTCACTGGTTTCAGTCAGAGATAAGGACATGCAGCACTAGGCAAGTTTGTTTGCTCAGAGATATGATCACTCAAGAAATAAAAATAACGTGCATCCTGTCAAGCTAGCGAAAGACGTCAGTGCTCATTGAACCTTTACAAAGGCTTTTGGAAGGAGATGAATTCTGTAAAGAGCTTAACTTATCACTATATATACTAATATCACTATATCACTAATTATAATGACTAATTATAATGACTAATTATAATGACTTTATTCTAGAATAATTTAAACTAAATGAATTATTAAAGTGTAATTTAATCTTTAGTCTTTTTAAAAGCTTAAAAGTACTGTAGACAAAGAATGCACACATTGGTTTAGTATTATCTCATTTGAGAGATGTTTTATTTTGAAAATATAGAGGCATTTCTAATGCTAAATATGTAAATGGATGTGACATATGAAAGAGTTGGGTTGCATCTCTGAACTTTTATGTCGACACTGCCTTTTATGCTTTTCTACTACTTTTTGAAAGGGCTGAGAATATACATTGGTCACTAAGTTGCCCTAATATATTTTAAAGGATTGTAGAGATTGAAAAGGGGTATCAGCAAGGGTGTCAGCTAGAAAAATCAACTTTCAATTCAATGCACAGAGCATGGAAAAAAAAAAAAAAGGAAGACACAAAATCTTTCCTTTTCCAGGCAGAGAAGACAGATAATAGGCACTTTGTAATGAAAACTTAAGTCATTCTACACATAATTTGAAGTGGTGACACTTCCAAATCCTTCTGCTAGCAGAGCTGTTATCTACTGTGAGTCTCGTGTTTCTAGTCAGTGTGTATAATAAATACAGCATTACTGAAACTTGCTCCTTCAGGGAGGGCACAGCATGAGGGCTGTGATCCACATCACCACCCCCCTCTCATCTTCCAAACGGGGCTTATGATCCTCCAGAGACAGCGCTGACCTCTGCAGTGAAAAATGCATTTTCTTCCACATGAATGTGATCCTTCCTTCCATTTGAAACTGGACTGCCCCTTTACATTAAATCCTTCTGTTCTGCCTGGTGATGAGGGTCTAACTGACAGCCCTGGCGTAGGCTGCGTGGGTTTGAAGCCTGGCCCCTGACCACTGTTTACACAGCACTGAGTTCTTCATGGCTCAACGTGAGGAATTATGGCAATGCCCGTGGAAAGGGGAGGTTCATTCACCAGCATAAGAGCAGCAAGGTTTTGCTTTCTTTGACAGCAAGACATCGCTATTGATCCCGGTTTTGCACTGTGTGGCTTGAGGTAAGGAGTGTTAGATTATTTGCAAAGTCGTTGGACTAAAGCATTGCTCTGGGGAATGCTGAAATGCATTAACTGTCATAGGTGGTTGCTATTGTGTTTTATCTCAGTCAGAGAACATAGACCTCACTGTCCATCTTTCCCCCTCCCTTCTCCCCCTCTGTTATTGCCCTCCCTCTCTTCACACCATGGCTCCCTCACCGCTGTCTTTGGCCAAGCCTTTGGCGGCCCACAGGGGAAGTGGCCTCCCCCATCACACTTGTGCTAATTGGGGCCTGATGAGAGGCATTTGCTTTCCCCTCTGTGCTTACAGCTCCCAGCTGGGGTCCTGGCTCGATCTCCCCTTTCCGTGTCTCCCTGCTGTTCCAGGAGGAGAGCAGATGTTCCCTGTTTCCCTGTGGAGAACAGCTGGCCGTTATCACTGCCATGTCACGGACTGGCCTGTGCTCCGTGCCACCCGGCCGGGACACTTGAGGTCCTCAACTGGGATCCTGCTCCACAGGGGAAGCTTCAGACTGCAGCAGAAATTGTTGTTTTCTCTCTCAGAACCAAAATAACCAGTTGTGTCCCAGTCACAGTGTTTAAAGCCCTCCAAGAACAGATAGCTTCTATATTGAAAAATGAACACAGACCAGTGCAAAGATTGCTGTGAAAATGGCTTTTTCATTTTAAAAGAGTAACATGGAGTCCGGAAAGAGCCGTACCTGATGGCTAAGGGCAAGAAGGGCCCTCGCGCGTACACAGCTCAGTTGTGGGGATAATCCATTGCTGTGCCTACATCAAATTTAATTCAATTCACATGTGGGTTTTTCAACCCAATCTCCTGATCATCTCCTTTTATTGCACTTTGATTTGCATTTTAGAGTGAACTCAGATTTCTTGGACTGGATCTTTTTTGATAGAAGTAGATCAGAGTACCATACGTCCCAGTTACTGGTGGGCAGTTGATGGAATGGGGTCCGGTCTGGGTGGCAGGTTGGTAGATGTTCTGGAGCTCCATCTGCTGACCTTAACCTCATGTCCCTCCAGAGCAGCAGGTTCTGGCCTGACTTTCCCCAAGATGGTAGCAAGAAACTGAGCTCCAGCCTCTAATTTCAGGCCACCTGACAGAGCTGGTCCCCCTTCTCAAAATAAGTGATTGTGGACAAATGTGTTTATCCATGCCCTGTGCTGAAGGGAGAGCATCTTCAGAGCCTGTCCAGAGACCACAGCAGTTTCAATGCCACTCTGCTCCTGGAAGCAGGGTGCTGCCAGGGACTCCCCATTCAGTCCAGCTGCAACCCAGTTCATTCTTCAGGTCATTTCTTCACTCCTTTTGGGTAGATCATTACTTCCTGGGATCAGATCTAGTTTAAAATCATGATATGGGAAATTTGAACTTCATTGTAAAAAGTCACTGAAGTTTTGTTTTCCTTGCAAGCAGAGCTGGTTGTCTTTAGCCTTTAGTGCACTATTTGTAGAGCAAGTTGTGACCGTTTGCCGTGTGGTCACTGAGGACACACACACACACACACACACACACATAAGCTCCCTGACAACTCCACCTTAATTAGGGCCTGGTCCCAGCTTTTTCATGAGCCAGCAGAAACAATGTGTTTTTGTCAAGTAGAGGGAGTTCTCCTAAGCATGTTGGTTGGGATGGGATAAGGGTAAAAGAGGGAAAACTCTTGTCACTTAGATTTTTTTTTAACTTAAAATTTTGCAATTAGCTTTGATCATTTTATCACTTAACTGTATCAAAGTAGCTGAGGTTAGTAGAAAGTGCTGAACACTCCTTTTGAACAATGCTTCCTTTGAGCTATTTACCCATGCGGTGCTCTGCTGGAATGCAACCAGCAGAAATAGTATCTGATGGACTTGTGCAAAACCCATTTAAGGTATATTATGTTGTCAAGCCAGATCTGTAAACTAGCTCTTTCAGAATGGGGGCTATGTGTTTGATCTTAAATCTTCAAAACCTGGAGTGTAAACTGAGGGGGAAAATCATCACTTTGTCCTTGCCCACATCTCCATTGTGCTTCAATGAGCCTTCAGACCAGGAGAGTCTGAAATGCTATGTTTAATACACTTTAGATAATCTATTATGTACCCATATACCTTGAACTCCATGGCTAAATTCGTCTCACCTAGTGATACCAGTGGGGTTTAGCATAAAACAAAGTGTGAAGTGTCCCCATGTAGGTGCAATGAGCCTGAACTGCAGCAATGGTCAATGGAGGTCTAGTCAACACAATCACTGGAGAATCATGTAGGTCACCCTGAAGTCCACCTGTATTTTGTTGCTTCAGTGTGGGCCTACTGTGCCATTTGAGATGCTTCAGATTATCCCATGGGATCTCCAGCTGCTGGTCTGGAAGGACATTGGTGCATTATGGGATATGTGCCGTATTTGATGGCTCCATGAGGCCACTTTATACATCCTATTGTGACTCGAATGGCACCAGATACCTATGCTTAGGGAACTCGGTCCCAGTGTAACACCAACACTGTAGATTTCTACATTTGAACTAGCCTTCCTGCACCATTTCTCTCTGCTCCCCTGTTGCTTGCTGGTGGAAATTGTTTTATAACAAGATGAACTGTGCCTTGTAATACCTCTTTTACTGCATCAGGACTGCCCAGGTCATGGGCCTCTATGCAAATTTCTGCAGCCTTTTCTGGGAATACGCCTGCTTTAGGAGGATGTGTGGAGAAGCCTGTGGAGGATGATGCTGGGTGTAGCTCTGGTGCTCTGCCAGGAAGTCTCTCCGAGTCATACCCTGCTCCCACACCACTGCTCCTGCCATGTAACTACACTTTGCCTTTTGATCAGGACTTTTGGCAATTTTGTAATATGTCCTTGATTGACACTTCTCCCAAGTTCACCCAGGGTGTGGCACAGGCAGGGTTAGCACACTCCTGACCTGAATTAAAAAAAAAAACCCCAACAACATTCAGGGAAGAAAAGTTTCAGCAAACAACTGTAACAACAGTATGATGATTGTTGATTTTCTTTTTTTCCTGGATTATCCTGAGTTTAAAACAGAAACACTGACAATGTTCAGTTCTTACTCGGTCTTGAAGCTTGTGGACTGTATCATCATCATCATCATCATCATCATAATTAGTGGAGGGCTTTCAAATCTACTGCCTACACCTTTCTCTGCCTTGTGTTTTGAGCCATGGCTGGCCAGCTTGGAAGTCTTCTCAAGTGTTCTTTGCTACATCTAAGGGTATGCCTGTATGGAAAAGGCGTTCTATAGAAAGTCAGGGTGTGAATTTGCAGTGCAAATAGCAAAATAAGGCACTATCCAACTGCACAGTCTTGTTCCCTATCTTGGGTGCCTCTGCACTGATGGGGTCAGTGGCACCTGGTTCTCTGCGTCCATGCTTGGGGTTTGGGCAGACATGGACTAGCTCTGCTCCGGAAGTCATGTAAGCACATTATCACAGCACTGAGCATGCGCTAAGGTGCTGGTCTGTACTGAAATACCCTGTGAGTTTTGTGCATATTGGCTTCTCATTAATTTCCAAAATTCACTAAGCTAAATGAGACATAGAACTTTTTGAACAAATTTGCCACTTGAGAATCAGCACAATCTCCAAACTTTGTGTTTCTGGAAGTTACCCTGTCACTCTGCTTAGTTGTCAGTGAGATACAGAACTATTAATAGAAAAAAATTAAAAGGATCGCACTCTTTTCCTAGGAACACCAAGATGACCCTTTGTTCAGTGGCTGTGTTGAGGGCTGCCTGCACAGCCTTGCTTAAAAACCAACTGGTCCACAGCCAGCTCTTTCACGGACGTGAAAAAAGACTTGAGATATTTCTTCTTATTCTTCTTGAGGGCTTGACAATGCATCTAACAGAGTAGTTATTGCTCCTGGGCCTTGGCTTGTGGCACACTTAGAAGAATCAGAATCTTGGTGTTTATTCTAGTATACATATTTTTAGATAACGTTGCCCTGGCAGTAAGCATGGGACTCTCTCTTCTGTCTGTTTTGCCTCCACCACTAAGGCTTAAATTTCTGTCTCTTTGCCAAAAGGACTTTTTTCCACCTGCTTACTCAGTTTCATCATGAGATGGCTTCAAGAGGAGGAACCACCTGTGATGCAGCAGGGCTGCTTATGCAGTGAGCAATGTTTTGTCCTTTTCAGTTCACTCATATATCTAATAGGGTTTGTCTCTTTAATACAAGGGTAGATTATAGCTGCCTGATTACACTAAGTGCATGTACGGTCAATGATTATTTTACATTTAAGCTCAGCATTTTATCTCCAGGCTAGTGTGGTCCTGCATTCTTCATACCGCCAAAAGTCCTCCAGAAGTCCACATTGTACAGACTACAATATCTTGTATGTTACATAAGATACATCACATCTTTCTTCCTTGGACTAATATTTATGTTTCTGTCTTTAAAATTTCTCTCTCTACCCTGTTCATCCCAATAAGTTATATTTTTTTATTAACAAAAAAATTAAAAAACAAATCAAAAGATAGCTGATGCTTTATGTTTGGTTATCTGTTTAGCTAGGTTGCATAATGATGGTCCTAAAGTGCTGTCAGCATAGTCTCATTTTTTCCCCATAACATTCCATTTTCAGCTCTCCATAGTTCTTTGAATTTAGCTCTGCTAGCTGACAAAATCCTGTGACAAACAGAGGATCTTTAGATGGTAAAAAGCAAGGTAATTAATATCTTCAAAGACATTCAGAGTGAGTATGTGCTACAAGAAAGTAAAGAAGAGTTCCAGGAGCTGTCAGTTTGCTAGTCATGGTTTGTTTGACCAGGGTTATTAATGACATTCTTTGGATAGTTATTTGCTCACTTTTATTTAACTGAAACTTAACCAGAAGTTATGACCACCAAGGTGCCATTAATTATTTTTTTACACACAAGAGCAGTATGCACCTTTAAATAGTGTGCGGAGACATACAAGTCGTATCATGATGTCAGCTATATAAGGAGATTTTCTTGTTTCTCCTAGAAGCTGATGAAAAATGGATGTATAATATAGCCCAGGCTGTTTTCTCAGCCAAATTCATAGGTGACATATATAAAGGTGATGTAAGTTACACATAAGTAATCTGCTGTATGAAAGTAGGAGACTTAATTTAATAAAGACAGGAGAAGGATGGGTTGTAGGAGAAGCAAATTAAAATGTGTGTAATAAAACCATATGAAGGACAGTACTTGATCAGACCAAAGATCCAAGTTGCCCAGTATCCTGCTGCTGGTAGGGGTCAGTTACAAATGCTTAGAGAGCAAACCCAGGAGCCCGGCAGGGATACTGCCATATGTCTGTCTCCCTCTGGTATAAACACATTTGTTTCATTAAGTTATAGATTGCCCGCATTGTGCTTCTCCTTAACTGTCTCATCCTGTGCTGACCATGCAGCTCTCCCCGGAATGCCTGGAGAATTTTTTTTAATGAAACTTTCGGAAATGCTCCTGAGCAACACTCCTGAACAAAATTAAAATAAAATAAAATAAAATAAAATAAAATAAAATAAAAGGGTAAGATCCGGCTGTAAGTACAGATGAGAATCGTATGTGATAACTTATCAAAGACATATTTTAGGGAAAGTCTCAAAGAATGGACGTAAAGATTGCAGAAGGTAAGGTCTTCATGCAGTGGAGCACAGGATGGCAAGAGTTTGACATTAACACAGAATTGCATCATAATCTGACACTTTAGATGTGATCTCTTAGCCTTGGGCTTTAATGAAATATGTATTAGTAGAGCACAAAATTCCCACAGCAAAAGTGACGTCTGTGTTTACTGGTGGTTGTCTATTGCTAACACTACCAAGTCTGTAGTGTTCTTAACTAACCCAACACTATTTTCTGGGACGTGACTGAGTACCTGTCAGTGGCATTTGCTGTAGAAGTTTAAAAACAATTCATAGGGAAGGAGCAACACAATAAAAGGATCACCTAACTGCTGTTTATTTCATATAGCTAGAAATAATGCATAATAGAAAATATTAGTGTGTTACTTCTACAATGACAGCAGGATCATAAAAGCTGAATGATTATGTAAAACTGGAAATCATTTTGTGGATAGTAAATGGAGCAATAACAGTATCTAGCAGATACAGTAATTTTGCTCTTGCCATTAAAAAAATGCCTGCAATACTCAAATTCTACACCATTTAGATGAAAAGCTAGTCTGGATAACTCAGACTATATTTACATTACATACAGTAGACCTGGCAAAAGTTGCATGACAAAAAATAATACCACTGCCTCTTGCTCTGGTGTTTCTTTATATAGAGTACCAAATTGTGCCAATATACAGTGATGTGGGGCCAATATACAATGATGCATTTGTGCTACTGTCTTACACTTGTCACCAGTAGCACTTCTTCACTCTTCTGGATGTGATACCAATACAAAGGGAGGAAAAGGGATTTGTTTTATGACATTTGAAAGGCCTCACAGCCTACGGTTCCTATTATTAGTCAATTTTTATCCACTGGATTGGATTAACCTATTCTAAACTATATGGGATTTTTTTAGAGGCTAAATGAGTAATTATAATCTCTGCACTCATCTGAGTGTGGAAAATGTCCCTAGGTCCACCTCTCTGAGTGGTGGTGGCTCCAAAGCGTGCCATGGTAGGAAGACCATGGTTGTCTTCTGTTTTGTTGCCTAGTGTGTTATAACTTGCTGCTACTCAGTTTGGGCTTTGGTATCGTATAGAGCAACTAGCCTTGAAGATCAGCTGAAAATTCTCACTGCAAAAAGTATTATTTTTTTTGCACATGGGCATACTAGATACTTTGCTTTGCTGTACAAAAAAAATAATAGTTCTGTCATCTAAATGAATGGGCATGCTGCAGATGTAGTAGTTATCCCTGAAACAACAGATGTACTTAAATATGCCCAGAGTGTAGTTTCATTGACTTCAGCAGGGCAATTCATTTGGTTAAAATGATACAATTTTATGTGATATACAATTTTATATTATATATAAATTTTCACAGGTTGTAGTCATCAGGATGTCATTGCATGCCCCAAGGAACTCTACAGCTCAGCTTTCTCAGCTGAGATCAACTTTCTTTTGTATAAATAAATAAAAGCTTCAGGATTAAAAACTGTTTTTGAAGAGCTGTGAATGGAGAGTGACATGGCAGGAAACAGATTTACCAGCTTCAGTGACAGATACTGGGGTGCGAAGAGAGGGGCAGTGCTGGCATGGAGGGGTTACTGCAGCACAGGCATCTGCAGTGCTGTTGTCGAGGAGATGCTGGTCTAATTTTGTCCTAGAGGGTCCTATGGACCTGTGTGAGCACAGCCAGCATTCCTGGGTTCAGCTTTCAGTGTGATGAGGCAGGCCACAAAGCTGGGTCAGTCGCTGGTAAACCAGAGAGGGATAGGGCAGCAGCTTTTCCGTGGTGGCTGCTGTTTCATTGGCACCTTTCCTTTTGACTAGAGGCTTCAAAAAACTGGGGCTTAGCTCCCTCCTGACTTACAACATGAAACATCCTTTCCTTTGTTGGCTTCTCCACTCTGGATTGTGCATTCCTCAATGCACCAAGTTGTAAGAAAGATTAAAGGAAGACTCCTCCTTCTTCTCAGTTACGTTTGGATGAATTGATAATGGTTTCATTCAAGTTTAGGGCCAAAATCACAGCTGGTGTTGCCAGTTAATTTAGTTCAGCATGGAATGATGCTGTGAAGCTGTTTTTATAGTCGCTGATACTGGGAGCTGACTAACCTACAAGGCAAAGTAGAACAGCCACAGAATATTTCGGTGGCTCAGGCTAACACATTTTTGGCATTCAACTTCCAGGGCACCAGGCCTAATGCCTTCCTGGAAGAGAAACACTGGAGTTGCTCCAGAGGGCTGGAAGGATCTGAACTTTCTCAGTGTTACAACATACTCTCATATGTCAAATTATACAGGTATAGAACCAGCAAGAAGAGATTTGAACCACAGACTTCATCTATTTGGTTAAATTAAATGTGCTGGAGTTGCCCAGAATTGGGGCTGACCAGCTAAGGCAGCCCATGTACGTGAAGTTGAACTTGCCTTCCCTCCCAACCACAGGGACCATATGTAGCCTGCTCTGGGGCAGGTCAGATGGCAAACCATGCCCCAAGATGGTTCAGGGGATTTTAATCAACTGCAGCCTGCATGCCAGAGACTGTTCAAACAGCAAAAACAACTGAGTTGCAAAGCCTGGAACCATTTAATTTGCCGTTACAGAGATAACCACAGTGTGTATTTGGGGACAGGCTCCAGTGAGGATGATGATAAGATACTTTGGTCCATGTATGACCGTAACAAATTGCTCTAACTTGCCAGCTTCTCTGATAAGCAAAAGATATATCTGATTCTGTTGGGTTTTCTGAAGTTTATCAAGCAAAGGCTAACTTGCCCTCTGTCTTATAGGAAACCCATCAATACACGCAAAACCAGGGCAAAATGCAGCTGCTCTAGCTCACAAAACTGTTATTCAGTGCTCTGGATCAGTTTGTTTGACAGTTTGTCCTAGTTATGATAGCATATAAAAAGCTTTGTAGAGGAAACAAAGCAACAAGGGCAAACTCTTGTTAAACATGGGCCAAGCAGCTGGGACCTTCGAGATGCAAAGGAAGCAGAATCCAGTGGGAGCTGCTTGATCTGCTGAGGATGATAAAGGATGTCCCACACGTCTCTGAACCTCTTATTCAAATTTATGCGTGTCTTTACCATTGCATTTTCTGGGTAGCTAAAATGTTACCAGGTAATGAGTTAAAATACCTAAATTCTACTTTTTGAAAGAGAAAACAAGATTCACAATTGGTATTTGAGCCGTGTGTAGAATACAAACCTTGCTGTGGTGTGAATAGAAATGAGTATTATGGGATGTATCCTTTTCAATGCAGTGTTTTGACAGCTTATCCCGTCGAGCCTGCATGAGTTGAAAGTCTTTTACAGAGATTTCTTCCTTGGATGCTGCCTTAAGGGAATAGAGGGTTGTTTTGTAACAGTGGATGGGGAGCTGAAGGTTGAGAATAAATTCTGTTTACTAAAACATATTCTGGTGCTTAATCTGATCCTTGGTGAGCTCACTCGCAGGGCAGTGCAGAGTTTATAGAAAGGAAAAACCTTGGCAACTTAATTAAAATGGTGATGTGTGTAGGGAAAGGAGAAAAGGACAAGAAAAGATCCTGCTAGTACAAGAAGGGTAAGTATTGGAGAAGATGAATCTTACTTTCAAAATAATAACTGTGTCTTGGTCAAGTATCCCCATAAATCTATAATATAGCCTAGAATTTGAGAACTAAATCCTTATTCTTCCTGAAATACTTTTTTTGAGACAATATTTCCACAGATCTTTTTAATCTAACACAGAAAAAATGTAACCAGTGTGTAAAATTTTATTCAGATAACTGAAATTGTATTTTTCTGCATTCATCTGGTTTATTTATTTGGAAATATCTTTTGGACACGGTAGATTGTTATTTAGCACCAGGCCATGGATTTTCTTCAGAACTGTCCACTGACCTGAAAAAAAGCACCTGTTCAGAAACGATGTGATGCATGATCTTTGCTTCTCTTTCCATTTTTAACATAAGTGGCTTTGAGGCAAGTTGGCTGAGTCTTTAAAAATAAAGTGCTGGTTACTTCATACTTTTTGTTACTGAAATGGTGCCTGTTTTTAATTTTATGAGCATAGTGATCACAAAAAACATCTAAGGTCAGTCTGGGACACCATCTTGAGAATTATGTTATGTGGAAAGTACCTATGGAAGATCTCTTGACCTTTTGCCCCAGCACACAGGCACAGTCCTCGTCCTGGCAGGAGGCACTGTCAGAGCCCCCATCCAATGCTGACACCAGCCCCATGCCAGATTTGGCACATGCTGCCCTGCTGAGCCTGTGCACAGCCTCCCCATCACTGTCCTGATGTCTGCTAACTGATAGGGACAGAACAGTGTATCGCTGTGGGGAAGTTTTTAAACTACTTTTTGTTCAAATTGTAGGTGACACAGACCCTGACATATTTAGCACGAGAGGAAATGACTGCCAAGTCTCTCAAAAGGCTGCTTTGTAATTGCTCTTGCTGAAGCATTGTTATTATCACTAATAAAAGGGCTGGAGTTAAGAAAACAGCACTTATGTTTGGAAGCTGGCTGTGCAAAGGGGAAATGGAGTAAGTAAACAGATGTCAATGGCTGTCAGCATTCAAATTCTCCAGTGGTGGAGATACAGGGGGCGGAATGTTAATTGCTTTCCTGGAAGGTGTCCTCTAATATGGGAATTGCTTATATGAGTCTTCTGCAGTCCTACAAGCTTTATTTGAAATTCAAATCCATGTTTTCTCATCAGTGCATATCAGTCAGACTGACTTTTAATTTTGTGTTTTCCTACAGACTTTCACCAAATGTTAATAAATGGTTGTACACAGCACACTCAGTTGAAGAAGTCACCTCAGAAAAGGTTGCAGAAGCACTTCATGACATCGTTTGTATCAACAGAGTGTCCTGGGATCCAAAATTAATTTGTATTTGTGCAGTTTGTTTTCTGTGTGATTTGCATTTATATGTTTTTTCACCAATTAAGATTCTTTCATATATGAATCTTTTGCCTCCTCAGCAGATACAAACATGTGGTGTGGTGGGAGAAGAGATGAAGGCAGTAGTGTCTGCACAGCCCTGCTGGTACCTTCAGGTCAGGGTGGTGGAGGCTGAGATGGGACAGAACGATATTTGAGGATGGTTGTCAGGTTCTACAGACATCAGATGTCAGACAAGAAGTGCACTGAGGAATTTATAGTTTGAAGGATAAGTTAAGCGGTTGGGAAGAGGAAGAAATTCACTCCAGCAGATCCAGGCAGACCTAGAAAAGATCCCAGGCCCATCAAGCATCAAGCAGCAGCCATCCTCTGTACATGGCACTGCCTTTTTGGCATCACACGCACAAGCAACAGCTGATGTAAGAGGTTGCCCTTCTTCGCCTCTTCAATTTTCTGCAGAGGCTACCTGTAGCAGAGGTCTACGCCTGCTCTAGGGTTCATAGCCCCTACTCACACGTGGGCTGGCAAGGCTTAAACGAGTACAGTGAATTATGAAAAGGAATCTGCACAGAGCAAGTGTCCCTTGTCCTCTGCAGGAGCCCCTAGATAACCCCCAAGTTCTTCTCGCTCTAATTCTTTTGCCAGCTCCCATGGGAGCTGCTGCTGTACTGAGGGCAGAGCAAGGCATCTTCCTTCCCTGCAACAGCCCAGCTCCTGCAACCATCCTGCGCCGCTGCAGCTTTCAAGCTGTCATTGCTTTGATGGATTAAAACCTAGCAATAATTTACTTATCCTTGAAGTCTGACATTTCAGTCAGGAAATGAAAGAGATATCCACAGGATTATGCACTCTCACCATCTTGTATCATCAGTCTTCTTCCCTGTGAATTTTTCCCAGGTAGGACCTGTATTGGGATTGTGTTGTACTTAGACAGGTGGAACTTGAAACTGAGCAAGGCTTTCAAATGCTTAATTTGAAAATGTGAATCATGCAGAAATGAATATACAATAGCATGCAATTCTTCCTGATTTTCATATTCTAAAATAATTAACAGGGTTGAAAACATGTTCATATTTGACTTCAGATACTTCAAATTATGCTTACTAACAGGATTTACAATTATATCTTTGGAGGCTTTTTTGGACACTTTAATATTACAAAGAACTAATTTTTTTAATCAGTTGGGCTAAGGTTTGATTTGCTTAGCTCATATGAAGAACTCTAGAGTCTCAGGAGAAAGAAATAAGAATAATGGAAAAATGCAGTGTATGTCAAAATATCTGGAAAGATACAGAAAGTTTTAAAAGTTGTTTTAAAAACTGTTTTCATCTATAGAATCAAAGAACTTTGAATTAACTAGCCTTAAAAACTTTTAGTTTTACATACTCCTTTAAAAGCAGATTTTTCTTGTGAATTATTTCCGAAGTAATGTAGACCTTGATTTTTCAAATGTCATTACATGAGCAACACATTTATATCTAAATATGAGCATATGATAACTACTTTTCTATAAAGTATTTTTTACCAAAAAATAAAGTAACAGTTGTTCATTTTGCTTTTCCCAGATCTTGACATTCAATGGCCAAGCCCTGCTTGGACTGGACACTTTTTCATGTGTGAAGAATCCACAATCAGGAAAAAGGGTCTGTTATCTGTCTGAGTGTTTTTGCAGCAACCAAATACGTCACATATGACAAATATGTGACAACTGGCAGGACATCTGAAGACTGGAGAATGATCCAACAGTCTGAGTCAAATGGTTGACTTGCTTCAAGACAGATCACAAAATAAATCACCCACTAAGTAATTTATGCAATTATGGTAAAACTATCTTGTTTTTATTTCATAACATTTCTCAGGTTTTACTACATTTTCTTCTTATGTATATTCTATGTCTGTTTTAATATATATATTCTATTTATATTTTCTTTCTGACAGCATGATAATATTCTTACACTTTTAAAAATAGGTCAAAGCAGGTATTCTGTCTGAAATCTCAAGCAAGTATCTACAAACACTCTGCAAGCGGGTGCCTCCCCCATTCATTGCAGTGGGTTATTAACCCTGGAAACTAATGGTAGACATCTTAATTTCAATATTGTGAACAGTTCCTGCACAGGTCATTTTACCACATTCCTACTATAGGCTGTTCAAATCAGAACCCACTTCTAGGTTGATTACTAAAAGAGAAGAAATGGATGAAAACACTACTGCTTTCTGGCTGTGATAGCTAACAGAGGGTAAAAATTCTCATGATGCTCTGTTCCTGCACATCTGGGTGGTATGTGGAGGAGAGCTGGGGTGGGATGCTGTGCAGGACCCAAGGCAGGAGGCCAGGCAGGGGCTTGTCCCCTTGGCTGGCCATGACCACCACCATGTAATGACCAACTAACTGGCTGGCACATGCCAAAGTCAGACCAGGGCATGGCATGAGCTGCCTTTTGCCATGGTGGTGTTTGGGGAGCTTTGTTGGGAATGGAGGATGGGTTGTGTGACACTGAGAAAGAGATACATGAGGAGGGAATGTCTGGGATGGGATTATGGTGGAGGGAAGGGAGGTGCGAGACCCTGCTGTTGGGGGGTCACCGTGCAGTAGGAAACAAAGCTCTGGGAAATCACACTGGCAAAAAATATTTGTTAGTGTATTTGAACTCTAACCAACTACTGACCTTGAAAACCAGGAACAAAACTTTTCAAGTGGTTATAGGAAAGATGTAAGAGGCAACAGAGGTTTTCAAAGGAGGAAGCAGGTGAGTAGACACCCAGAGCCTCTTCCTTTGACAGCTGACTAGCCAGCTCCAGGATATGGTGAGTCAAACGCTGACAATAAACACGGAAAGAAAGATTCTTCTAATCTCCAGGGCTTTAATTTTACTTGTACCAGGATGTTTAAGAACATATCACAGCCCACAGAAGGAGGCAATAGGAAGTTTTAAAGTCAAACAATGAGCTATTTCTTTTCTTGCAGAAGAAAGAGCAAGTTAATTATCCTGTTCTGCGCTGCTCACCCATCATAAAGTTCCTGCTGAATACAAAGTGCTGAGCAAGGGTGGAGGCTTAACAGAAGAACCAGTACCAACCTGATTCACTCTGTTTTGAGAAAACACTTATTATTTATTTGCTGATATAGTTCTGCCATTGGCTCTAAGAAGAGGAGTAAACACTTTCTCTGATGCATCCATCATCTGAAAGCCCTTCCTTAAAATGCACAATTCCTCTGTTACTAACTGGAGATGGTTTTATTTGCAGGATTGCAAGTGTTTTTGTTGTTCTGCTGCTGACTTGCCTGTGGCCACTCTCTGATGCTGTTGAAACTGCACTGGACTTGAAAGTTTGTGTTTTTAATGGACAAAGATTTGCTGATTGTATCATTAAGCTTTCAAATAACTTACACCCCAATTTCTTCCCTCTAAAGAGACTGTAGTCCTTCGAACTATCTTTGAACTGTGGACCTCAGCTATCATTGAGTCCAATGATTTTAGAAATACAGAAATACTGACTTTCAGGTAGCCATTTTTGTAGTCAATTTGTCAGAATATGCTCTTAAATCTTGGGGGGTTTTTTTGTGGTTTCATTTTTGTGGTTTTTTTTTTAAGTTAGAATTGCCTATGGTAATTTAGCCCACTATTTCATGCAGCAAATGTAAGTCTGATTCTTATTGTTGCTTTACACCCAACATAAAGTGGTTGCCACAGATGTTCAACCTTTTAAAGGGAAATTGTACAATTTTTATCAATGAACACATTGGCTGAAAAACTTTTTTTTTTTTTTAAGGGTATTGGGCTTCTATTATTGTTTTGTACACATTCATACATAATCTTAATTTTCAAAAGTTTATCTTATTTCCCTATGAAAATTTTCTTACCACAATGAAAACAGAAATCCTTTCAGCATGCTAAATAGACTTTTACAGAGAACCATTTTCTTTATCTCATTGAAAGTTCAGACAGGGTATTTGGCTCACTTAAAGAAGGAATTCTGATGTCATATTATAAAAACACACATTTTTCTGCTGGAGAAAGTTCATAAACTTTGAACTTTTCAAAACTTTGCTAATATCAGGCAAAAAACTGTGAAGAGCAAAATCCTATACTGAGATGCTTGTTTATTATTCTTCACTTTTGACATTTTATGATCCCACACAGACTAGATGAGTAGTTTTATCAATGCTAATTCTAACCAGATAATCAAGCAAAGGGTGAGTAAAAACTGCCACTGTGGGACTCCATCCCCTCAGAGACCTCATTCACATTTTCCTCTCTCTGAACCTTGCTTCTGGCTCCTGTCTCTGTCCTCCACATCCTGTTACCACTGTAAACATATAACATGACAAGGTTGTTGGATAATCTTTTATGAGAACAACTTCTTTATTTGAAAGAAGTAGATAAGCTTTCAGCCACAGAAGTCCTTCTTTGGATATAAACCAGAAGCAACAAGCTTCAGAGCTGAATCCTAGCTACTCTGTATTTAATTAGATATGTAAATCATTTAAGACAACTAAGAGTAGCTGGGCAGTTTGAACCGAAGGAATAGCATGTGGGATGCTAGATAAGAAGGTGATTACCACTTACTGAAAGAAAATAAATCTGCAGGTAATGTATTGCCTAAGGACGAGGGGAAGGTTAATGGGAGGAGGAAGGGGAGATATCACAGCATGCCATTAAAAACATCTCTGTGTTGACTCACAGCTTTATGGATTTCAGTTCCTAGCATGATATTTTGAAAGTTTTTTGTATATTTAGTAAGGAAAGCAACAGAAGAGGAAGCAGTGAAACAGAGTAAGAGAGAACTGCTTCTCTGCACTTGCATGGTTGAAAAGCCATGCTCCTCTAGGGCAAGACTCCAAAAGTGGATGTAGTGTCTAAAATGTGGAGAGAAAACAGTACTGGAAGAGAAAAAGTAAAGTCTGGTTGTGGAATGAGCCACTGTTTGAGATGGAACCAGTTCTACATCTGGCCAGCTGCAGGATGAGGTGCAATAAAATGGTTTTCACAGTTACAAAAACATCTTGCAGGGTTCTTGTAAGCATGTACCTAAAGGAGAATTGCCTAGAACAGCTAATTGGGCAAGAGAGGAAAATTTTTATGAGATAACAGATATAATAAAGATTATGAAGATGTAATTTACCAAGAAACAATTACTGCAGAGAGGCTCTACGTGAGATGAACAGTAAGACAGCTTGTTCATTGTAGCACACTATGCATTATATATCATAATAACTGCACCTTACTGATAGGCCATTGCTTCCAAAAAGCTTTACCCTGTTGTTTCGCTTATTTCTCTGTAAGATCCTAAAGCAGCAACAAGATCATCCTGTGCTGATAGAGATCCAAGTGTGCCATCCTTGAAATTATTTTGCTAGTTAGAAAGCTGTAGAAAGTCCTGTCACAATAATGTCTATTCTATCTTCTGACTGTAAATAAAAGCCATTTAAAAGCCTTATGAGTCTACACTTCGGCAGCTCTATTTATAACCCACTCCTCTATATTGAAACTATCTGAGTATGCTTTATGTTTTGACATTTAAAAAAGCAGAGACTCTTTAGAGCTTAAGGCACCATACCATGGAATAATTTACTATTGTTTGAAGAAGACTTTCAAATGAAGCTCCTTCTCCAGGTGCCTCTGAACTGACTGTTAACTGTTTGCCTGCTGGTGTGAAAGCTGGAGGGTGGCAATGTCTGGCATTGGGCGAGCTCCCCAAGTGCGTGAGGATCAGCTACTTCCATTGATTCACATGAGCCATCAGCTTGGATTTTTACCACATGTCAGCTGAGCTATTTGTAACTGCAAAGAGTGTCATGTAAAATTACCAGTGGCAGAGGCAGTGTAGCATTTGTAGAAATTTCATTCATAACTCACTCAAACACAAAATAACACCCTAAAAAGAACCTAGCTTTAGAGTAAAGGGAAAAGTAATAGCTGTCCTGGGACACCTCATGTCTGATGGTATTTCTCCTGCTTATATTCAAAGTCCTGTGGACTTTTCATGCCTTTCATCACCTTAGGGCTATTTCATAAAAATGGGAGTTTGAGCATTGCAATATATTCAACAGAGAAGTGGGCTGAATCCCAGATCCTGAGCTCTGTAGATTAACCACAGTTTTCTGCAGTACCCAAGAATTCTAACTCTGCAGAGAAAACCTACTCTCCTGTACCACTGCCCACAGAGAATCTAGTTTCTCCCATAACTCCTGAAGCCAGTATGGCCACATCCTTGCATCTAAAGCATTGCACTGTGCCTTAGCATCACTCTCCATCAGAGGATCCACTGCTCAGTTAAAATCCTGCATTGGTCTACCCGTCCCACCTTGAGGGCTCTTCTCCAGAGGATGGACTGCATTGCATTTAGAGAGGCCCATTGGGAGCAGCTCTCTTCACACTGTTTGCTGTCACTGAACAAGTTGTGAATCAATTGATGAACATGGACATGACAGCCAGCATGGGTTGTTCTGGCTGGAGCAGTCTTGTTGTGGGGATTAGACCTGGTGCCGAACAAAGCCCAGACAAGATCTGTGCCTCTGAGCCACCCCTTCCTTGTGAGAATAGTGCACTGAAACAGTCATCAGAAGAGGAGATTTTTATGGAAAAAGGGAAAAGTAGAAAAGCACAGTTACTTGTGTCTCTCCATTTTTCTTCAACAGTGTCAGTCCTACACAGAGTCTTCTAGTGGTGTTTGGATTGATCCCAGCCAGCCTTTTATTCACAGGGTATTTGGCAGGAGCTATAGCTCTTGAGCCAAACTCAGCTGGAGTCACTTGGCACTCCGCTCTCAGCTGTGGTAGGTGGATATGCACCCTTGGCTGGCATCATTCCCAGAAAAACCCTGTGAGTACAAGCAACACTGAAGAGACCAAATATTTGTATTACATGCTTTTTCCCAAGTTGTTTTGTTCTTAAACTGTATTTACTAGAGCCCTCCAAAGCTCTCGTGGAGCTTAAAGCTATTTCTCGGTCACAAAAAACTTTCTACTGGTTGTAAACCACTTCTGAGTCTTACTAGGGTCATCAGTCACTCTCTGGAAGAACACAGTTCAATAAAATGCACCAGGACCCAAAAACAATTTGTGGTAGAAGACACCAGCATGAAGAGTGATTCACCCACAGAAGGATTAAAGTAAATTACAAAACAACCTGGAAAGCTGAGAGCAGTGGGGAGCACAGTAAAGCAAATATGATTTTATATAGCATGAACTTGAAATGTGAAGGGAAATTAAGATCAAGGTTAGAAAATGACTGAGCATAATCAAACAACTACATCCATCTCATTAAAGCAAGTTTATTTTCAGCTCATTACCTTGATATAACTTTCTCATCGATTCATGCTATATCTTTAGTCTTTGATGAAGAAAGTTGAATAAAACTGTCCATCAGAGAAGGTTTACTTTATCCATCCTTTGAGATGTGCTGGCCTTTTGTGCAATCAGCAGCAGGGAATCTTCCCCATGGTACTGTAAATTGCAGGATTTTGTAGTCTGCAGTAACTACAGATCCATGCCTGAGACTGTTTCTTCTGCACCTACCTCCTGCAGCTGCCACAGGGTCAGATCAGGGTATCCTAGCAGCTCCTCCAGATGCAGAATCACAAAATTCACTGTGATCTGAAAAAAAAGGGTAGGAGCAGGGGCTGCACCTGTGTGCATCAGGACCAAACCAAGGAGACCAGTTGTAGGTAGGAAAGTCTCCTTTTTCATGTGAGTATCTACAAGTACATTCACAGTGTGGGTCACCCTGTGGATCTTACTGACTTTCACAGAAAACTGCTATCAAAAAGGCTTTGCTCTTTGAAAGCTAAAGGAAAGAACAGGATGCATGGATTGAACAGTCTTGGTTATGAAAGGGGTAAGAAGTGGGGTCAAGCCTCACTGGGGAGTCAGCTTCCAGAGAGAAACACTGAAAACTCTCTTCAGCTGAGTCACAATACAGGAAGGTGAGCAAACACTGAAAAACTCACATTTGGGGGATGCAAAGCAGATACATATTTCTTTCAGCTGTGTGAAGTAGGTCTACACTTTTTCCTAGATAATGATGATGCTCTAAAAGAAGATTTTAATGTAGATTTACACCCGGCTGAAAATCTGGTCTATTTGTCCAAATATTTTTTAACAGAACTCCTCATGCAATTACTGAGAATGCCATTACCAAGGATAAACAAGCTTGTTTTAGCCTAAGAGCTGGCCCGGGCTTGGCCATCACTCTACTGCTTTTATGAGATCCAGGTGAATGGAGGGGAACTGGCTGTTCTCCAGTGACTCTTGCAAATGTGAAAACCTCTTTGGCTATTAGTGCATGGGTACAGAAACATCAGTGGTAGGATTGTACTTGTACACAAGCACTTGAAAAAAAAACAATCAGGATGTTTATTTGTTCCTATTTATATTTAATAATATTACATTCCCTTGTGAGTTACCTTATTTAAATAGGAATATCTACCTGCAGGACAATGTGTTGCTGAATTAACATTACAAAACATGCAGGCATCAATGATATATTGCTTTCTGGAAGCAAGAGTTTGTTGTACCTTGCTAGCTAAGGATTTAATTTTCAGTCCAGTATACTGTGTGCAGGGTGGGCTGGGCCCTCAGGCTTTTGCTTTAGATGTGGGTTTTAGATGCGAAAGAAGTGTTCCAGGGAAGAGAAATTACCTGAAAATCACACATATTCTGGCAAATATTTCTGATCCATATTTTTGACATCTAATCTAAATTAAATTGGTATCTCTATTCCTATTTCAGAAGAAAAATTTTCCTGGCTTCAGCTGTTGGAATGAGGGACCAAAGGAAAGAGAAACGTGAAAGGAACCAGGGAGAACCTCCATTTGCAAATAACTAATGAGCTATAAACACCAAAATGAAACCAAGGTTCAGTAATTATGTTAGAATAATCACCAAAACTTATAGACAAAACCAGAGCCTAGAAGATCCAAATATTTAACATGATGCAAAATTAAAAAAATCTACAATTGCATTTGCATTGCTTTTGCATTTCAGAGGATGTGTGTAGAGAAATTTGAATGGAGAATAACTGATTTCTCAGACCCACAAACTGACTGGAGGTCATGTAGAAAGTGATTGTTTAATAATCATTGCTGCACAACTTTCTTGTTATTCCTTCCTTTAACCAAAGAGAAACATCCAATTCAGTGCAACTGTAGAAACTTTATCTTTTTTGTGTGCATTATTCCTTGGGAAGGCTCATGACACAATTTTCTGTTGTCAAGCTGTCACACAGACTACATCCTTCAACATTAAAATATCATGGCTGAAGATTAACATGCAACAAAAAGCATGACAGACAAGGCTTTAATTACCTTGTGCATGAGGCTTCAGTGCCTTCTTTATCAGCTCTGATTATAAGTCTGCCAGAGTTTGGCATCTGCTGTTTTAGAAAGGCAAATGACAGTGAACACTAAAAGAAAACAATTTCTTTTGTCAAGCCCAAGAATAATTTAATTTTATCAGACTTAAGGAAGCACAAAAAGAAGAAGGATATATACTCATACTGGCCTTATCCAGAGTCAAACCTGAAGATAACCAAAACAGTAACAGGTCATTGAATTTTCAATGAAAAAAACAGCTTAGTGATTTTAGATTTTCATACCACTTGAATATGCAGGAGGCTTTTGCCAGACCTCTGTTCCACACTCAGCCTTTGCTTTTATTGCATGTCTTTTTATAGCACGGATTCTTACAAGCGACCAAATGTAGCTGATAAAATAGATGATAAACTGTGTCTGACTTTTAACCTGACTAACAGTGGGTGCTGGAGCTACTGATCAACAGCAAAAGGTGCTTACTTTAAATAATGGACTTTGGGGTGAATGGTGTTTGTGCTGCTTGTCACAATTTCATTCCCACTCAATATCTCTTTGAGAAAGTAAAAGTGACACAGTACAAAGCATTGCCCTTTGTCCAACCCCGCTGGGAGAGGATGTTGAGTCTAGAGTACTTACACACCAAATAATTTGGCTCTACAAAAATAATCAAGCCAAGTTCCAGCTTTACAACATGACACTACAATATAAACATACTTTTTAATCCTACTTTGGTAGAAGCTTGCTAGTGGATGGCCTGGGACAGGTCCACAGCTAATATGAATGGATGGAAACAGGTGAAGACCTCAGGGGGACTGGGAGCTCCTGTCACAGCAGATGTTCACACATTTTTCACTTCCCACTTGGAAACACCCCTATTTTGCTATTTCTGAAACGCTTGAGTGAGGTCCTTCCCAGCACAGAAGAGGAGGGGGAAATGAGGGGTCAGAGGCCATTGATGGTCCAGCAGGCAGCAGTGGGCTGGGGGGGGTAAGGGGATTTGGGATGGATTAACCATTTAGGAGAGGATTCGTAAAGGAAATTACTTTGGGAAAATCCAGTTTTCTACAGTTTATACAATCACATTTTTGCCTTGTTAAGTTTGTAGGACTGCTACAGCCTGTTAGACTGAAATTTTGTGAACATGGAAGAGTTATGTTTGGTTATACAGTAAGAAAGTAATGCAAATAAGTTGCTTCTGCCCTTCAATCAGCCTGAAGCACAATCTTGTTTTTTGTTGTTTACAGTCAGGTTACAGCAGTTCTTCTTTATCAGCTTGTACACACAGACATGCTTATTGAATTTACATTTCTGCTTACTGATTGCTAGGTCTGCTTTTTACCAAGGCTGACAATAGCTGCATTTTCATTTGAATGTGATTTATACACGTGTGTTTTTTTCTTTTTACTTCTCCCAGTTATTCAAAAATTTTCTTTCTTGGAGACAGGTAACATTTTTCTCTCCATAAGGAGTTGTGTTACTTTCAAAGATATTTTAGTCTTTATCATAAGAAATATATAGAAAAGACAATCACTTTGAAATGCTACTGCACTGTCAAGGTTCCTTGTTCTGCATATTCTGGATACTCAGGACTAAGACTAAATGGGCAGGCTGCCAAAGGAGGAGGCATCACAGTCTCTGGGAAAAGACGAGTGGCTCAGGGCAGGGGAGCAGAACCAGGACCCCAACCTAGAAATCACCTCATTCTGATTAACTCATTCCCATCTAGGCTTTCTGAGTTTGCTTTTCAGAGATGCTAGCTGCAATCCGAGGTGAATTTAATCTAAGTGGCAGTTGTTCACTACTACTTGTGAGTGTCCCCACAATTTCAGGAAGGTTTTTTAAAGGTTACTTGAACACAAGTAAAATATGTGGGACAAGATATTGGTGTGTCCATTAGAAAATATAAAAAGCTCTACAAAGCCCAGATTGATTTTACACAGTGTAAACTTATATTTCTGTGACTGTTCTTCACATTTCACTCAAGTAATTCTACACATAAGTTAGAATTTATTTTCTTCTTATTTCATGTGATTAGTCTTTCTACAAAGAAGTTTTCTGCATATTGAGTGTCATCCAAAATCTTAGCACTATGAAGCAGATGAATTACCATGAGCTCTATTTGCAGATCTTGGCTATCACTGCGGAATGTGGGAAACTCAAGGTCAAGCGATGAGGCAATACTGAAGGAGGAAACATGCCCTGCAAGTCCTGATTCCTGTTCCAGCATCTCCCTGCTGGTCCATCATCCAAATTAGCAAGGGCTTGGAGGAAAACTTTAGGAAAGGTGCCAAAAATCAGTCTACCTAGACAAATGAGAGCAGAGGAGAAAGGGAGTGTACCATGTCTTGGAATTCTTCCCCCCACCCAAAGGCAGGTTTATTTATCTCTGCCTCTGCCACTCATGTTAGCTATTTGTCTAACCTGTTCTTAAGAAAATGACACCAGGTATGCTCTCCCTTCCTTAGGCAATCTCTTCTGAGAACTGGACTACATATTCCAGGTCGCTGGATTTGCCTTTCATTGCAACAGTTCTGGGGAAATGCCATTCACATGCTGACTTGGCTAGTCATCATAAAACTCCATGAGATAAGACTTGGGCAGTTTGGGGTGTTTGTCTTCGTTGGTAGGGCACGAGCCGTTAGAGGCTGGAGCAATGAGGGAGGTTTTGCACTAGCTGGTGAAGCGTGGAGGTAGTCTGTGTGTATGCGTGTAGGGGTTTGCAGACATATGTAACATAAACTCTGGCAACCATAGCTCTTTGGTAAAAGTTGTAAGGTGCCTGACCCAGCTAGAGAGCAGGGCTAACGTTGCTGTGGGTATACGCAAGCCAGCAAAGTGATAACAGAGCAGCAGAGTTTCAGGAGGGTCTTTCTGAGAAAGAAAGGGCCACACTATCTTTGGAAGAAGGAGGACAGCAGTAATACAAATGATCAGAGAATAGGGGGGAAATGAAGCATTAGAAAGGCTGTATGTTTTTAAGATGGTACAATACAAAAGTGGTAGGGGTTTTTTGATAAAAACTAAGGGATGGATTTTTAACCTTGCAGCCCTAATGGCAGAAAATAAAATATTAATAAATCATATTTATTTTCCTTTTTTTCATTGAGCCTTGGTGGGTGCTTTTTTTATTCCACTCCTTGTCTACTTAGTACTTATTCTGTCTAAATATCAGTATATGAATTAATATCTATAAATCAAGACCAACATACATCTCTGAGCACATTAGCCCTTCCTAGTGACTACATCCATTGTAATGAATATTGTATGTTAATAATTAATGTTTCACACATTATATTTTGCCGTTCTTTGTACTGGCAGCCTAGCCAAATGCATCTGAAGCACTCCTGTAAGTGGAAGGTAACAATAAGTGAAATGACAATACAAAGTTTTTCCTTTTGCAGAAGGACAGAATTCTCATGCTAAATTCAAAGTAAAATTTCAGCTCAGCCGCTGGATCCTTGTCAAAATGCTAAAGAATTAAGGTTTTGAGATACCTTCTCCGAATTCACTGGAAAGAAAGTCATGAAACATTCATGTAAGTAAATTACAGCTCCACACCCTATTAGTCATAGAACTTGAAAGTAATTTGAAATCTTGAGTACACATGAATTATTGAACAATGGGTGAAAATGAAAGAAAATGGGGGCTACAGCTTGCACTTCCACCGTTTGTGTAAATTGTTACTGTGATCCTTCTGTTCAGTAATTTTAGGGCAGTGTTGAAAGAGCAGCAGAAACCTGTAATATTTAAAGACAGTAGGATCCTTATTACATAGCAAAGCCAGAAGGCAGCAACAGATCAAAGATGAGAAAAGATTTAAAGGGAATGCAGAGGGTTCCAGTTAGTCCCACCTGAGCTCATGGCTGGGTTGAGTTCTACACCTTTTCATCTGGTTGCCATCCTCCCATTTGCTTGGTGGAGAAGGCAATCATATTTAGTTAAGGACAGCTGAGACAAGCTGTAAACCAAAGTATAGTCTAGTATCATCCCTGGCAGTGGATGTGAGATCTGTCCAAGATTTATGGCATAAAAGAAGTGACGTGAAGCTACAGAAACATCTCAAACACTTTGAATAAGTGTAAGATGAAAAAGAGTCTAAAATGTATTTAATCACCCAGAAAAATTTCCTGTCATCCAGGAAAAAAGAATAACAGGGTATCCATTAAATGTATTAAAGATCACAGTGAATTTGCAAGGTATCTGTGGACGTCATATATTACAGGGACGGGCACTGCAGAATAACCATATTCAGCTTTTGGAATTGATCTCTGATTAACCTTGAATTTTGGAAAAGCTGTTTTTCCCTTGTTTTTAGTTTGGGGTTTTTTTTACCTACTCCAACATAACTTTAATGTGGCTATTTACCTAAACAATTTTAGGACCCTTCTTTATGTTTTTCTCCTTTTCTTGGTATGAAGCTCTGAGTAGCACCTTTTTTCTCTCTTTAACATTCAGGTCTCATTCAATTTTCTGAACTCCTCAGCACCAGTGATTTCACTCATTACCTCTACCTGTAGCTTACAGATTCAATCTCTGAAACTGGAAAATCTTTTAATATGGACTTTTTTTCAGCAGATCCTGCGAGTTAATTTAACCCCAAGTGAAACAAGACTACCTTCTGTGGCCAGCAGTTTTACAATAGCCTCATGTTTTAACAAGACCAGATATAAATCCCTTCTTTGTTCAGGAATTGGTCTGTCAGTTGCAAACTGGTGAGGAAATTTCTTGGCTATCAAACCAGATATCTGATTTTCATCTCTAATTGATATCTGAGAACTGAAAACTTTCCTTAATGATATTTTTTTAAAAGTATTTATCTTTCTATGTTGTTAATACCTTTTCTAGTAATCTTTAATCTTTTTCTATACTATCACCAGTACTGAAGACCTTACAGCAGTCTGCTATTTATTTCTCTTTTTTTGTTAGCATAAATGCTTCAATACCAGAGAACTAATCTTGATTGCTATTCAACTGTGTTTCAGTTTTCCCTACAGCATTTATTCTTTACATTCTGCACAGTACTTCCAATTTGGAGATTTTATTGTCCAGACTCCTTGAACTCTTGTACACCAATTTCTCTGTTGTTTCTCACTGGTACCTTCTAGTCTCCTGCACAGAAACTCATTAACTGTACCTTCTATCTGATGACTTTTACAAGAATCATTCTTCCTCCCAGTTCTACTTCTGCTGTTGCATTGCCCATTACTATGTCCTTACTTTCCTTTTCTTTCCTTTTTTTTCTTCTGTCTCATCAATAACAAGAGCCTCTACCAATCTTCTCCCTTTAGTTCATAAATTAAAATTCATAGACATGCACAGACCTCATACACAGATAGAGTTCAAGAGGTGTCCTTTCTCTACAAGTGCTTTCTGAAGCTTTCTAATGAAAAAAACTTTCTTCTACCACCAATCCTTGTGCTAGATCTTCATATTTATGGTTTTGACATGTCACTTCATTAAAGCCAGACAAGATACAAAATTCTGTCAGCAAATGAGTTTTCTAGCCGTGCCTATTCTAGAAATGTTACTTTACTATTGTTTCTGAAAGGATATGCTCCTTCAGATAAAAAAAAATACTCGGGGAAAAAAACAAAGTTGGAAAAGGCAGACAAGTTGTGTACTTGTAGTTTATTTTACAGTGAGCTGTAGAAGTTAGCTATAAAACCAGTTTTGGCAAGTACAAGCTGTACTTTCACAATGGCCACACTGGCACAGCCTACCTAGTACTGAAAGGGCCAAGTGGCAGGCTCACTCTGCAGTCATGGAATGAGATATTGGTCATTGTCTGACCGTATGCACATGAACCTCAGCATGCTATTTGTTCATTGTCACAAGAGACTTGTATAAGATGTTTCCAATCAGCAGTTTGGAGCCAGGCCATGCAGCTTAGTTTGCCAGTCTAAATCAACAGTTCACGAACAGGTTAGTTTGTGTAAGTTATCTGGCACCTAGACAAAAGTCAGACTGAGAGGAAACAGGAGTCCTTTATGAATGTCTCACAAACAAGAAAAGAAACTAATTTAATCGAGTACTATAGCGAATGGATAGTGTGATCGGTTCCAGTTTTAAGCCAGAGCAGTGTTATTGAACCAGCTATAAGAATATGAATCCGGATGTATATAGTGACAACTTGCTAGTCAGCTTCTACAAAATCATTACGCCATTTAAAAAATTCAGTTCTTTAGGTATCAGGGACCCAAACAGTGATAAGATGATAGCTTGTGAAAAGGTGGCTTGGGTAGTTTGGGTGCTTGATGCTTGGTAAAGTATTTATAGGATACCTATGGTTATTCCAGGTGAGATGCCATGCATATTGTGGTTAACGTAGGCTAGGACAGGCAATTCCATGAAGAAAGGTAAAGCTCTAGGCATCCAGGGACAAAGGGCAATCCAGCTTCTCCTTTTACCTTTGTGAATATAATACATTTCTCTTTTCTGTTTTGTAGCATGCAATTTCTATACATCCGTTTCCAATGTCATAAACAAACAGGCAAACATAAAAGCCTTTGAATAAAAGTATAACCTGAAAAATAAAAATGAGGTCTCTTCATCTCAGCTTGTACCTCTGGACAAGTCACAGAATAACCAGTATCTGGCTTCCTACTCATTTAGGCTTTTAACTCCATTGCACAATTCTGGTTTCTGCCCCCCCTCCTTTTTTTCCACTCCTGAATTAAAAAAAATTAATACCAGAGTTTTTAATGAGGATGAAGGGGTAGCGACGGGTTAAACCAGGACATGACTTTTAGCTGTGACAGAAAAGGGACGTATCTATCTTGCTGTTTCCCATTCACCAAACCTTTTAGGACCTGCAAAGGGGCCCATGGGAAGTCTGTTAGCATGGGGAGTGACTAGCCACAGTGTAAATTTTCTGTTGTTACTTTATTTAGCCCTGTAAATGAGTTGCCAATTCCATTTGAGGCTCCATCAATGCTGTTAATGTTGCCACTTTGCGTAGACTGAGTTTATCTCAACATATAGTTCTCAGAGCCTGATAAATTTAAGTGCTGATGCTAGTGTTTGAGAAGTAAAGTTACACCAACAGTGCCAAGCCAAAATAAGAACCAGATAAGTGAAGCCATTAAAAACATGGGCTATTACTGCTGGTAGTACTCTGTTTCCTCTTTCAGCCTTGCCTTTATTTAAATGATAGCACCATTTACTGGAAATAGCAGATGGAGAATTTTTTTTAAATTTATGTTTTTGCATTATTCATTCTTTATGATCAGCATTTCACAAACTGTGAAAAAGGTAACAAAGACCTGTTTCATGCTTTAGTTTTAATATTTTGACGTGTCTGCCCCTTTGGTCAGACCCCACAGAGAAGGCAGGGAGCACCACACAACCCCAGGGGCTCTCCAGGCAGCTACCTACTTCCATGTAGCGAATAAGCTATCCATACACTGGGACACTTGCTGGTGTGGACTAGGAAAAGGCATTCAACTGTGGTACATGACTCACTGCTGAACCACCTCATCAGCTGGTGTTAGTTCTGCTACCTAAGCCATATAAATCCTATTTAATATGTGCCTACTGAAGTATATGAAGGAAGATGAACATAGTGAAGGTAAAAGGAAGAAGAGAAAGAAGGATTATGCAGGCATCAGTGCTAAGGCCCCTTGCTGTGACACACAGTGAATTGCTTGGTTCTGTAGGTAAGCCCTTATTCTAAATGTGATATGCCAGGAAACTTTCCTAACTTTGTTCTGAAAACCCCTGCCGCGTGTTTGTGGCAGCATCTTGCTTTTATTGTGGTTAAACATCACTTTACACAAAGTGCTCAGGGTACAATGGAGCATTAGTCACTACCAGAAGACAAGTATTAAATATCATGTGTGAAATAATAGTGAACTGGTATCCAAAGAGAGTCCTGCAGGAGAGGGAAGTGTTTCCTCCAGGGCAGGTGTAGAAACAGTGATGCCACCTTCCTACTCCTTCTCCACCCCAAAAGCCAGACAGTTCCCCACTCTCTGGGAGCAGAAAAGCCCTTTCCTCCCCTTGAAGGAAAGCTGAAGCTTGCTGATGGAGGAATATCTAACTCAGTCAATGACTGTTCATTTGAAAGCAGACCTTTTTGCCCTGGAATTTAATTAAAAATAAGCTGCATTTTCGATGCTGTAAGAAAACTTGGCTGGTTAGTCCTCAAAAGTTACAAACAATGAGAGAAGGTTCATGTTGTGCTATGGCAACTGGAAAAAACTTGTGTATTAGCAAAAGCAAGGATTTGCCTAGCCTGGGAAAGAGCAGGTAAACACCATGCTAATCCGCCTGGAGCTGTGGGATGCATGGGTTGCTAGGACATACTGCTTTCGTCAAGAGATTCAAGAAGTCAGTCAGGATTCATTTCTCTCCTTGCAGTTTGTTTATTCAAGGTACCTATACTCTGATGGTACATGCTTTACAAGGCGGTCACACTTGTTCCTTGTCATGCAGCCATGCTGCTTAAAGTACAGCAGAGCGTAGCACGAAGGGAGAGGGAAGTTTCCAAAGGTCAGCTTTGCACTAGGAAAGCACAGAGCAAGCTGATAGCAAGGTCCCAGGTACCTGTGAGTCTGGGGCTGCAAGATCTTCCCTTTTATACCACCAGACCTGTCTGGCTCCAGCAGTATGTTCCCAACCAGCTAAACTGGGTGTTGAGGATGCATTTATAACACACAATAAGAGGCCTTTGAGCCCAAGCAGAAAGTACCTAGCCATCCAGGACCACTGCTCCTGGGATATGTAAGTAATTGTATGTCTGAATCACAGTATCCCCCTTGGGCGCCCTCATCCCTTTGGCACCCAGACCCCAAAGGCTGAGGATTGGTATGATCCAGGACTAACTCAAAATGTTACTGGTTTGCTGTCTCAAAAATGCACCAGGACTAGATTTTATTTTTATATCATCCTAATAATACTGAAAAAACTTTTGTACGTCTCTGGCAAAACCTGAGAGAGAACTATAAACTGTGCAGAACACAGGCACAATTGCTATTAGCCTCAGAAATGTGTGAATTGAAGGGAAAAAAATGATTATGAAACATGATTAAGCATTGAGGCAGACATCACCAGTAGTGCCTTTACTTTGAATCAAGCCAGGCTGGTACTATGGAAGAAGAAAAAAGTCTTCAAGAGTTGAAATGGCAATGAGAGAGCCTGGTGACACTGGAGAGCTGCTTCCTAATTTATCCAGACCCATCAGCATCTAAGGAGAAGCGGTTTAGCTAAGGTACCTTGGGATATGTTGAGAGTCTTGTCTTTGTGTAGATTGTTTAGGTTTTCTTTTAATTGTCTTTCCAAACCTGTTTTCCTAAACACTTAGTTGAAATTTTATAGTAAAATAAATAAAGATTAATTTAGCCAAATTTATTGGATGTTAGCAGCTGGTGGAGCCTGCTTAGCCATGTGGAGGAAATGTCAATTCCACAGAGTGAAGACATTGACATGAAACAGGGTGTGCAGGGGGAGACCTGCCTGTCTCTGCCCGTCCTGCCCAGCAGGACCGCCACACAGCCAGTGATGTGAGACTGCCAGTGACAGTTGAGCCGTGCAAAAGCTTAGTGGTCAGGACATCTCGATAAGGTACAGACGAAACCCAGGCTGCATTCCTGTGTCCTGCAATGCTTACAAATGTTTCCTGAGACAACAGAGAAAAAAAGAAATTGGTTCTGTTAATCTGAAGGATGTGACACAGACACTGCTTCATCCACACAACCCAGGTGAAGAGGCAAAATCACACATGCACAGACCTGAGGGGAGTTGGGCAATTCTGCACCTTCTGTATTGAAAATGCGTCTTCATCTGAGGAGCAACCCAGAGGGGATAGTGAGGAATACTCTTTCCTGAATGAAACTAAGGGAGTTTTCAGGTGGAAGTGCAGGAATGTCTCCTTCCCTGGAGACATTCAAAACCCGCCTGGATGCGTTCCTGTGTGATGTACTCTAGGTGACCCTGCTCTGGCAGGGGGGTTGGACTAGATGATCCTTCGAGGTCCCTTCCAACCCTAGAATTCTGTGATTCTGTGATTCTGTGAATGCATCTCAATCCATGAAATTTCTTAAACTGCATCGAAGACGTTGATCAAAGTCCAAAATTTACTTTTCATCCCTTGAATCCTATGTCCTATTGCTTGCATAGAAAAAATAGCGGGTTTTCTGTCTTAAGGGGAGGAGGTCATGAAAAATTCATACTGCTCACAAGCCTGTGGTAAGGCAGAGCTGATAAACTGGCTGCTAATAAACTCCACGCTCCAAGAGAAGGGAGTGAGTGTTCATGCTGCAGCCAGTAATTGCAGTCAGTCTTGATCTCTGGTGTTACAGCCACCTCACATGGTGAAGAGGAAAGTACACGGCTCAAGAAAAAAAGAGATTTTGAAATTAATTTGGTTCTGATTTTTCATAAAAATGTATAAATCACAATTACACATTTTTAACTGGCAATTTTTTAACTTCTGAGGGCAAGAGCCATCCTTTTTCTACATTTCTCTACTACACAGCAAGAAAAAGGGACCTTTTTCTTTTTGCTGTAACACCTCACCATTACTTCTACTGCAACTTGAATCCAGTGAAAATGGAGGAGGTTTTATGGAGTAAAATGGCCGGAACTCACAATCAGGCTGAACACCCTGAAAAAACAGAGACCTGTTCCTGATACAACAAGTAATCCTGTTTATATTTCACTGTTTATTTCATAAGCAGAGAGAGCTTTATTCTTATCAGATTTTTCCATACAAATTGTAACAGCAAGATGAATGTATGGCATTTTGTGACTGGGACAGCCGAGTTCAATTTCGTTGCCCTTTATCATTTTTTCTGCTTTTGCTCTGCTTAAAGAATACAATAATTACTTATCGGGGATTTGTTTTCCACACTGCAAATGCAAATGCACGGGATGACAGCTGAGCTTCACTGACATCGGTGCCCACTTTTAAGGCTTCACAGAACCCTCTTGTAAACATTAATGGCATTTGAGTCATCTCATCTGCCTCCTCATAGTCATACAGAAACTATTGACTGTCGAGGCAATAAGGGAGGTAGAGGAACCCTTTGGTTTATGTTGCCATCCACGGTATTACAACCTTCATGAAAGTTCAGTCTAACTTAGAAGATTTATTGAGTTTGGAGACCTTTTTTTATCCATGTTTCCTACCTATATAAAATAAACAAAAAACAGACAATAAAGCTTCCTAATAGGGCAGTCTGGATCTGAAGAACAAATAAAGTTAATTCCTGCAAAGAATTCAAGTCTGAGCTACTTTTCTCTTATGATTAGTTTTACTTATGTTAATAGCCACTGTTCCTCGGTTTATGAATTATTCATGTGCACAAGTCTCCACAAGACTTGAGCCTGCAGGTTACAAACTTCTACTAAGCACTGAGTGGCTTAAAAATATATTGGTGAAAAAGTACAGAACAACTTTTAATTGGTGCTAAAAAGAATAGCAATATCAACAGTTAATTATTGTGAATAAAGTTGGTTAAACAAACACTGTCTACAAAAGGAGAATGTAGTAAATATCTTCAGTACATCTTTAACATGCAGTATTGAATATTATGCTTTCATTTTACACAGGAAAATTTTAAGGAGCTTATGGCCACATTCATCCAAAGGAAGACACACACACATTAAGCAGTATAAGTCAGACAGAGTTTTTGGCAGAAGAAATGACGACTCTGATTTAAAATCTTGTTTATTTTCTCTTTATATCCACCAGCGTGTTCTCAACTCTTCTGAGCAAGGTAATCACAATTTTCGGGGGGTTTTTTGTTCTGTTTTTTTACAGTGGTGGCAAATCCTGGTGGTTGCCCACTGCCTCGGTGAGTCAGGACCCCAGTCCCCACTCCCTGCAAATGATGTCTGTTAGCATTGCTCAGGATGCTGTACAACTCAACAAAACAGCATCTTCAACACAGACGAGAAGTCTCCCCTGTGAACAGGAACCTAGGAGGTCCTGTCTGTATTTGATCCAAAGTTCCTATTAAACCAGCAGAGGCAGCTTGTGAGACACAATGGCTTCTGCTGGTTCCAGTAGCAGTCAGTTCACAGTTGCAACTCTGGTTGTAGGGTTTTCCCACCCATCGCTCCTCCATCTGCTGAATGCAGCAGGGATTGGGGAAGCAGGCACCAAGCAGGAGAGAACAGCACTGAGGCAGGGATCAGGCAGGGAAGGGAGAAAAATAATGTCAGCATGAAGTATATGTCAGGGAGGAAGAGCCAGAGGAAGTGATGGAGGTGGGGAGGGAAGGTCCTAGGCTCATGGGAGAGATGCAGGGCTCCAGCTATCTGCTGATGGAAGAAGGCTGAACTGGCATCTCCTCCATACCGGGGCTAAAACTTCTGCAAGAGCTACAGGTTTCAGTCACAAATTAGTGAGGTCCTGCATGGAGTAATTTTTCTTTCACCTTGGTGCTTGTTTGGTTGGTTTGTTTTAAATAACTGACATGTGAAACCTCTCCAGGAAAGGCTGAATGTGTGTTTTGTGTTTTTTTATCTATATACCATTGCTGTTATACACTATGTGCCAAAAAAATATTTTAATGCTGAGTAACAGAACGAGTGTTTTAGAATTAGAGTGAGTGGAAGAGGTCAGCAGCACTTAGCAATGGCAGGTTGCAGTGGATATAATCCAGTCCTTTCCACTCAGGAGTTCATGCTTTTGAAAGGCAGCCACACACAGAAGAGCACTGTGAAATTTCAAAAAAAGAAAGGAGAACTCAACCCAAAGAGAGGTTGTTCCTGTTTGCTTACTGAACTTGGGGTTGTGAATGTATGTTCAAATGGCATTGCATGTATAAATGAAACTCCTGGGGTGAGAAGGTTGAGGCACGGCAGAGGAGAAAGTAAGCTGGAAATTGTTTCTCTGAAATGTGAGGCAGCAACAAGGTCTCCACTTGTGTGTCCTGGGGCACAAGATGAGGAGGAGGCACTCTGCAGCTTTCAGGTGGCTGCCAGCAGCTTGGTGGTTTTGCTGCAGTTCACCCCACACATGATGTTGGTGGCCAGAACAGGGAAAGGCAGCAGCTCTTCCCCCTCACTCCTAGCACCGTGACTCTCCTGTGGACAGCAGGAACCACACCATGCATCAGGGAGTGCTCTGGGGCATGGATGAGCCTGGTTCCACTGGTGGGGCAGGAGAAGCAGACCAAGCACAGGGTGTCATGGCACCCAGACATTGTGGAGGCAGTGACGGGAATGGCACCTGCTTAGATAATTAAAAAACCCACTCCACACTGGAAATGCTGTCAGTCCTATTGTGTAGGTGTGGAAGGAGTTTTAATCCATACCCTCACCTCAATAAACTTGTTTTAACCTTGAGTCCTTGCCCTGAGTCAGGGGCTGGGGGAACACTGCACCCACCAGCTACAGACACCCTGCCTCTGGTCTTTTGTTACATATTTTCTGCTGAAGCCATTAGTTTCATCCCTTGTATGTGTCCTCTTTGTCTCAGTAAACCCAGTAACTATCTCCCATTCTGTGCATCTTATGCCACAAGTTGAATTTTGTCTCCTGACAGCTGGTGCTGTTTCAGTTGTTCACCTGGCAATGTCTCCCTCTGCCCTGCAACCTGCTCCATCAAACAGTTGTCTCTGGACAGTGAGGACAGGCTTTAATGATATTTGGATGCCTTCTGTTGTAAGTAGTGGATAAGACATCAGCATACCTGACAAATGATCAGGAAGGGTAGGACCTTTTCCCCAGCGCATAGGAGGGATCTGTATGTGCTAGATCTCATTATCAACATGAAGTAATAAATTGAGCTGTCCTACCTGTTTACCACCAGGTTTAAAAGGTCAGGCTGGGGACGATGTCTGTGAGGGCTCCAAAGCACAGAGAAGATTGTCACCAAATCTTAAGTATCCAGTATCCACTGCTTAACTTGCAGAGCAGGTATCAATGTATTCTTCACCTTCGCTGGGTGCTTTGCTGACCTCTCTCCTCCTCCCTTGCATGGCACACAAACGCATAGGGAGGATAGGGTGTGTGAGTCCATGGGCCATTGGGATGCTATTTCAAAGACTGGCTCCACCACAAGTATTTTTCTAGCCTTGAGTAAATCACATAGCTTCCTTCCTTCAGCACTTCCCCATTTAAATAGCAGCATATGTCTGCCTGGCAGGCTACAGCAGTGCACCAAGATACCCCAATTGCCTTCCAGCCCCCCCAAGATGTAGAGTGTATTGGTCCAAGAGAGGTACAGCGCTAACACAGCTTAGGGCTTCCTGGCTAGTTCTTTGATGCTTTTATGTGATACAGCACTGAGCCATATAAATCTACCCTGTTCCCCATGATTTTAACCTTTTTTACTTTTGGACCCCTGAAACACTTCAGGAAAGGTGCAGACAACTTCACAAATGTCGCAGATGCAGTTTTTGTGTGTGTGAACACCCTTTCCTTAACCACCCCCTACAGTTTACATTCAGGTCAAAACCTCCTGCAGTGAGTACATTATAACAGACAATGTCTTTCTCTTCTTGCAGTGAGCAAACTGCATGCAGTGTTGTGACTGTAAATGGCTTAGCCCAGGCAGCGAGAGCGGCAGGGCTCTAGCTAATGTTAGTCATTTGGGGACCTCATGGCAAGCCTGCAGAGCCAGCCCAGCCACCTCCTGGCCATTGTGTGTCCACACTAAGCAGAGGAAAGCTAGCTGAGAACTGTACATAGGTACTGCACACAGGTACTTGGATGTGGCCCTTGGGGACATGGTTTAATGGTGGACTTGGCAGTCCTGGATTGATGGTTGGACTCAATGATCTTGAAGGTCTTTTCCAACTGGAGTCATTCTATGATACTGCTGCCACACAGGTACAGACATACACATAAAGTGCTTGTGTACTTCTCCACACAGCTGGCCCAGAGCTTGCTGAGACACTTATATCATTATGTGGATCTTGGATTATACTATGTATCTTTCTCTTTCCTTTCTGAAAACATATATTTTCAATCAAATGCAGTTTGAAGACTTTTTTTCTTTTTATCTTCTCCATAATCTCTGTGTTGATGGGTCTGTTATGTTTAGCTTCAGTGACATTCCAGGTTGTGCAAGTGCTTTGCAAACATGCAAGAAGATGAGTCTCTGCTTGAATGAGATTATAATCTTTGAAGGCAACAGCAAACACTGAGCATGTGGATAACTCCTGAGAGAGGTCTCAGAAAAGCTGGTCAAAACACAACATTGTCATTAGGAGCTAAGTGTTAAAATTCCACATTTCAAAACTAATTATGTTCTTTGATTTCTCTTAAATTGTCATTAATTGTGGATATTATTATGCTTTCTTGTGAAGATGTTGTCACCATGTTTCATAATGTCTTTTCCATTGAGACTTAGATTCTAGCATGTAAACATTTTAGTAGCTGTTTTGGTAACAGTATGTCAAAATATTGGATGAAAAACAATTAAGCAACTCAATACTTTCACAAAATAAGAAAAATCATATTACTGTGTTGCAAAGATTTACATTCGATGAAAAAGTCATTCTTGCCAAAATCATTTACTGAGAAAAAGCCAGCTGGCTTTTGCAAGTCATTCATCTCAGAGAGATGATATCCTTCAACCTGCACAATGAGAGCCTCTCCACGGGTCTGAGGGGTGGTTTCCATGAATGGATTGCTGCCAGGCAGCTGCTTGAGCACAGCTCAGTGTCTGTGTGTCAGGTCCACCCTGACCCAAGGCAGAGAGACCTTTCCTACTGTACCCAAATCCTGACTCTTTTTCTCTGCTTTGTAGTCTGTGACACAGAGCTCAGTTTATTTGTGTACACTGTTTCATTGCCATAAGGGCATTTACAGAGCAACAATACATTTCTTCATTGGGATTTAAGGCTCTGCCCATACTGTGAATTAAAACAGGTTTGGAAACCAGTCCTTGGCCTGGAGGTTGCAAGGTGTCTTGAGCACTTTACACAGCACTTGACTTGCATCTCCTTGGCACCTGGTCTTGTGCCCCTGTGCCATCATTATTCTTCTGTGGGAGGACATTTTTCCAGCTAAAAATGCCTGAAATATGTGAGGGTTTTGCCAGCTGCCTTTTTTTTCCTGTGGTAGAAGGGTGGTGGTTAGTATTGCAAAACCTGCAGTGTGATGTGCCGGCATGCGGAGTCATTTGTGGGTGCAAAGCCTGGACACAGGTTCAAGGACAGAACAGAGGGAGCCAGCCTGATGCAATCACACCCGTGCTGTCTGCTGAGAACAGGCCCTGGCATGTGGGTTCTCCTAAACCTTGCTCAAGTAGGATTTGGGAAAGTTTTAGTTGGCATGCACCAAAACCCTGCCTGGAAGTGTGTTAACAGTAACAGCCCAAATAATTGGTGGGCCAGTGCTCAAACCTGCCTCCCGGCCCTGTTTGGACTCGTGAGGTGGATACTGTGATGCCTGTGTTCAGGAATAGGATGGTACTGCCTGTGACACCAGGTGTTGGCAGGGGTGAAAAAACTGCAAAATGTCTTTTAGCAGTTATTTATTGGTTCTATTTTAATTGCATTTTGGTTTGATACTTCATTGTTATCGGCTGGATCTGATGTTTGTCTTTAAAAATAACCAATTTTCTTCATTCTGAGCGTCCCTCAATGCTCCATTTCTCGCAAGCACAGTGAGCCTGCAGGCAGCCTCTCCTCTTTGCTCACTCTCTCATCTTTCAGAAAATTACCAGTTGGCCAAAGATTTTATTTTTTTATTCCCCTCTAGATGTTCTTTTCTGCTTCTCTTCAGACACTAGTAAAGTGCTGCAGGGTAAACCTGCTACCCTAACTTTGTATAACATTGGAAAATAAATGGAGAATATGAATAATGAGTTCCTTCCTGATAGCAAGGAAGTGGACCAGGTTCTAACAAACCCTTGGTAACAGCCTTTTGTTCCTTTTACCTGCCCCACTGCAAGTAGGATGCTTTCCCTCTGGGGCATTTTCCTTGACTATGCCAGCCCCATGCTGGCTCAGTCCAGCACTGCTGTACATTGCTGTACCTTTGATGGATTTATATTAGCTGATGCTCTGACCCATTGCCCGAGGCAAAGCATAACCAGGAAGCCTTTCTCATGTACCATTTAGATGATTTAAACATTTAGAAGTTTACATTAACCTTCTCCTTGTGATGAATTGCTCATCTGCATTCAGAAAAAGAGCCTCATTACTTTAGGACAGAACCATTATTTACCTACCACTTATTTCTCAATATTTTGCCCTCACGTTAATGCTTCCTGCAGTGTGAACAGCCCCGAGCGCTGCCCTGGTGAGCTGACAAATAAATCTCAGTTACCATGATGCAAGGAGGGATGGGGGTTTGGAGGTTGAATGGGGGTAAACTTAGGAGTATAATGTGGTATTTGGAGGCACTTAGTCATAATGGCACAAAGCAAAGGATGCTTTTTTTTTAAAAAAAAAGATTGAATATATAAGACATTATTAGAGGACCCTTAACCAACACACTTCTTGTTATTGTTATGAATCCTAAGATCAGTGTAATCCTTAAAAGTTTTTTAATCTCTGTTTAGAAGCACCTGCCCCCTCTCAAGGCACTGAAAGGTAATTTTCCCTTGAAGACAGGTACCACATGTTCTGGACCAGCGACAGTCTAACGCTGTATCTACATCTAGTGGTTTTCCCACGACATTGCCACTGGCTCCGGCGTGGCTGCCCGGGAAGGAGCAGCTCTGGCCAGGGACGCCCCGGGTGTGCCCACCTGGGAGTACTAGCCTTTCCTGGGACATCAGTCATCACCCAAGTGTGATAAACCTGCAGCTACTCATGTATACAAGCTCCAGCCTAGATAGGTGTGGGTGTCTCTGTGCAGAATAATACATCAGGAGTCCTTGTGCCTCTGTGCTGATGACTTACATCTGGTTTCCTTACATACATCAGTATCGATACAGTCATTAACTCGGTAACACCTCTGTAGTGCAGCTAATGTTCTCAGCGTCTTTATATGTATAGAGGAAATACAGATGAAAGGGAGAGAAGACAGGAGGAGACAGAGGCAGTACAGCTCGGCTTAATTCTTCATTTTTATTTTCCAGAGAACATTATCAGCAAACACAATTAGAAGATCTGGGTCCCACTCTGCATCTCTACCCCACGTCCAGATACACCACTCTGGACATTCCTTGTTCCCTTCCCACCTCTCTTTTCCAGCCTACTCTGGTGTAGCCTGACTACTTATTCCATGGCTCTTTGGGGCTGGTATTGCCTCTTAGCGCACACTGGTATTGCACTGGACACATGCAGGGCCTGAAACATGGATGCAGTTTGGATAATTGTACCTCAGGGTGGATGGACTGTAGGTGCTGCCCTGGCTGTATCACACCTATGGGATAAACCTGTGGGAAGGGGCACAAAATCCTTTGTCCCTGCCAAGGCTGTCTCCATCACTGAATTGCAGGGACTTTCTTCTTCCTTGCTGTCTGCGTGCCCTGCTTGAGCCTCCTGCTTTCCATATCAGCCAGATGCATGCAGCTGGCTTCATTCCATCTCTCTCTGTGGCTTGGGAGAGGTTCCACATCCTTGTGTGTCATGTCCCCCCCCACCCACCCCACTGCTGGGGAAGTGGCCCTGGAGCAGCTCATCTCCCAGCAACCAGCACTGCAGATCTGGAGCAGGGGATGAGCTGCACGTCCCAAAGCACTGTAAGTGCCTTGTCCAAGATGTCCCTCAGTGTGCCCCATCTGCCTGCCAGAGCTGCAGTAGACATCTTGACCTGTTTGGACTGCGGCATGAGCTCTGCAGTATGTTAAAAGCCCCATTTTCTCCAGAGCTGCCTCGGCACATTTTCAGTGATGTGGGACAGGCTTCACTAAACACGCAGCTGAAGGAGTGCCAGAATGGGCAGCAAGATGCAAACACCTGGCTGAGTAATTTTTATATCATTGTCAAATCCATGCGGTCAAACAGCACGAGTCAGACCCTAAAAATCATGAAGTTGGCACAAACCTAGGATTTATTTCTGAAGTAATTCATGCCTCTCTCTTTAGTTCCTGTACTTGTTCAGAGCAGATATTCAAGGTTTTTACTGCAGCCGCTGGCCAGGACTTGGCTGTCTAATTCAGTTTGCACTTAAACTGTACATGTCTAATGAGGCAGTTCTCCTGAAAGAAAAAAAAACAAGTTCCCTATATAGGTGATGGAAAAAGAGACTGGGGTTTCTGAAGGCCTCTGAAGTTGGTCCCATAAAAGATACTATCCCTCCCCACAAATCTTGCATTTCTTCAGGCTAGGCACCAAAGAAAGGCACACAAAAGCTCCCCATGGAGGTCTAATTAGCTTCTCCTCTGCACTGGCTAGATACAAAATCCAGGTGCTGACTTAAGAGGAAATGTTTTTTTCTATATTCATCTGCTGGAACTGGGCTAGTAAGGAAATACCCCAAGATTCAACATAAACCTGCAGAGTAAAAGTAACTAGTAGTTTTAGCAGCTGAGATAACTGCAAGAAATCTAGTATTAAAGATGGCCAGAAAATGTAAGTTGCATTCCATGTTTTTTAAAAATTTAGTTAAGATGTGTTCTGGAATAAAAATTCTCAGCCATTTGTCAATATTTTGTGAGTTGATATTTTAGTAATGCCAGAATTATGCAATGTGAAATATACTGTAAGAGACACCTAAATATGATATAAAATGAAAAAAAAATATAAATGATTGATAAAATAATAAATTAATAAATGTAGTATTTGAAAAAAAAAAAAAAAAAGAAGAAATGGGTTTGTTTAGTCTTCTTTTCCTTAGAAAAAATTCTTCAGGTTAACTGAGACCCACAAAACTTTCTCCTTGGACACAAGGTCATTTTACAATGGAAATTTGTTTTACTAAGAAAAAAAAAGACTAAGTGTAATTGATACCATTAAATATAAAAACTTACAAACATTATAAGGCACAAAGAGAAGATAGTAATGAAATACAAAATAGTTTCAATAAAAAGGAACACTGAAACAACTGCATTACTCTCCACCGAGGTCTGCTTTTTCCCCTCACAATTCCTGCAGGGTAAATGTGGACTGGATGCATTCAGACAACAGAGAAAATTATTAAGATGGTCCTTAACCAAAACCAGTGAGAACTATCATATAGTTAATTCACTATAGGCAAAATAATGAATTTATCATCACCAGATTTGAGTGTAAAGAATCACCTAAGTTTTCCCAAAGAGGAGCCCCTTTCCAGTTCATCCTCTAAGACATCAAAAGAACCCTCAGCAACTGATGAAACCAGTAAGCGACTATTCAAAACAAACATGAACCAGCCTCACATACAGATCATAGGGGGAATTAAAAGATCAGGTGTTTTTCATGAGCTTCTTCCCCTTTCCATACCCACCAATACTCCAAACGCATGTGCTCAGCTGTAGATTTATGTCTTTTAGACATTTATCATGTTTGTCTGGAGATGAAAGCGTTTTAAGGAAGTCTTTGTCAATCAGTGTTGGTAATGACATGGTCGTAAATCTTACTGTCAGTGTTTGCTGAGTAAATAAATACTCACTGACTGTGTGACCCAGAGGAGTATTCTCCCAGTGAGGCAATTGGTTTGAAAAAAATTGACTCATGTTTTTTGTCCGTTATATCTCAAAGTCATGCATGGGGTTGGGCACTCATTCAAAGATGAACTCAGCCCGTCTGTATCTTACAGGATCAGTAACATGCAGATTTTCTAGATGTATCACTGAGCCTGAAGTCCAAGAGGTTGTGCAAAATGGTTCTATTTGTTGATTGGACTGGAAATAAAAGACACATGTATTTTTCCTGTAATTACTCTTTTTAAAAAAAAAATATTTTATTATGTATATCTGTGCTTCCAAGTAACTCTAGGGTTTGCCTGGAAACAGGCCAGGTTCAGCCATTAATTTGCCCTTTTAAAATCAGTATTATCAGTAACCCCTCTCCATTTCCTCTGCTTTAGAGTCACCCTCCACACCATTGCTGGTGAGACAATCTGCTCATTTAAAACCGGTGTGTGTGACCGGTCACCCTGTCCCTAGGCTGCTGCCTAGATGTAACTGTGGAAGCAGGGGCAAGCTGGGCAAGAGGCAGCAGAAGGAATTTGCATTTGCAGCCAGGTCCTGAGCACAACAGCTTCGCCTCTCGAAACTCAGACCTGAGCCATCCCTTGGCACAGTCATGTCAGGATCCAGCAGATGCAAGTTTTTTCCATTAGCCCCTGATGAGATCATTCCCCTCTCCCTGACACCGTGGTCCTTCACAGTTATCTGTCTTTTAGCACATTGAAGCTTCGGTTGCTGCTACGTGCTCAGTATGGTGCCTGCACCTTGTAACCATCTGCAAGCTCACACTCTCGCAAAAGGCTTTGGGCTGCTTATAAAGTGGGGGTGCACCCTGGCAGCACATAGAGACTGGTGTGCTGAGACTCGCTGGACTCTCCAATAAGCTTTTTGGTGGAATTCAGGGCATTAGCTTAAAGCCATGAAGTCCTAAACAGTTTCTGATCCAGCCCTTGACTCAGCTGCTAGGTTGTCTTACTTGAGATCAGCAGAGCTGTTCAATCTGGAGTTTCATCAGTACAAAGCAGAGGAAAGTGATCCCAGAGAAAAGTCCTCATCTTCTGAGCCACTCTCCTCTCCTCTCATGCGCTGCCCTTTCTCTCACTAACACATCCCACAAGCTGTAAGGCTCCTTGCATATTTTTCTCTTGATCTATACAAATTCTGCTGATGAGGCCATGCTACTAACCCAGATGTTAAATGTGTCTTACCCTTTTGACAGTATCAGACAATAATCTAAGATGTAAAAGGGTCATTTCAGGTCATCTGGTCCCACTCTTGCAGGACTCAAAGTCAGATCCAGCTTTGACATTAGGTCACGTCACATCACAGGGTCCCATCCAGTCAAGTGCTGACTATTTCCAAGGATGGAGATTCTATTAGAGATTTCAACAGCTTTCCTGGATTTTCTGCCTGCTGACAAATCATTCACAAGTTAATGTGTACCCTTGGCTCTCACATTAGCGTCTCTGTGCCCTTCTGGGGTCATTTCTTACTGTACTGTTTCTTGGACATGTGACCATGCTTCTCCATCCTGGATGCCAGCTGGATCAAACCAAGACACAAGGTTTGCTCAACTCTGTTGCTCAGTTAGGCTGCACCTTCCCTCTCCCCTCTTTAGCCCTGCCTTGTTTCAGAGAACTTCAGCAAAAAACTTTCCAGCAACAGAAGTTATGCCTTGCTTTTTTGTAAAGTATCTAGTGCATTTGGAGTGCCACCAGAAGCAGATAAATATTAGCTGTACCTCTGAGAAGAGCTGCTAGGAGTTCTTTTAGCCATGGATCTTATACAGTCAACACCGTGACCCTGTTATTGCCTTAACAGTGATAGATATATAACTGAGTGCCAGATTCAATAAAAAGAGTCTGAGTTCTCCTGAAATCAATTTTTTAGATCTTTTGTGACGTTGCATGGGACAAAAATTATTGTTGTTACTGAATTGAGATATATCATGTTCTCTGAAAAGCAGTCAAGGTATTATGCAACAATAGTTGTTATTCAAAAACTAGCACAGGACATATTATAATGCAACACAATGAAATGGTACAATAGAGTAAGTGGCTTTGTTATTTTTAATTTTATCCTGCATATGAATAAGTGACAGATACAAGCAAACAAATTGCTTTTTTTTTATTCAACAAAGCTTAATCTGCAGTTCTTTTGCATACCTGTTCTATTTGTGTAATTTATTAATTTATTTTTTATTTCTAGGGCTGTATGTTAGAGAAGTCTTCATGTTGAAGATAAACTGTATCCTGGCTAAGCTATATGTGTGCATGATGGCCTGTCATCACTTCAGAGAGAAATAGAAACACAACTCTAAAACAGACTGTGGTACCAGATTTAATGTAAAAAATGTCTTATAAAGTATTCTGTTTTGACAGAGGGAATAAAAAATCCCTGTAATTTTACCACTTTTTTATTAAACACAGAGATAGTATTCACAATAAATAGTTATTTGGTTAAATTAGAAATTTATTAGTATCTAATTTTACTTATGTTGGTTTGCTGGACAGATGTCTGTAAGACTGGATTGTGAAGTTGATATTGACAGATAGTAAGATCTCAAAGTGTGATGGTATGAGAAGCCCCAGAATGGGGGAGGAATGAGGTAATACCTCTAAAAGACAATTGATAAATGAGATTTTGACTTAAAGAAATCTGAAGTTATTTCCAATTCATTAGGGATGAACACCACCTTTTCCTTTGTCAGGCTCTTTTCTGAATTGTTTTTAAGCTTCCCGCTGCTCCCCACCCAGAAAGGCAGACTGGCTGCTCTCTGACCCCTCTGAAAAGAGCCAGGGTGCCTGGAGATGTTTAACGTTGGGGCTCTTCTCTGCCTCAGTCATCTCCCTCTGATCCTGTTGTACCCTGGTTAGGTTGAGTATGATTTCCCACGTGCCACATGTGCTCCTGAAGCCATCGACTCACAGGACATGTTACAGAAAACATGGCTGGAGAACACTGCTTCTGGAGAAAATAATTTTGTCCCGGTTTAAAACCAAGGGGGAAGAGGGGACTTGGTGAATTCCCAGGGGCCATCCCAGTTTTGAACCTACAAGAAGAGGGCTGCTGCAATGTGATGCAATGTGATGTGATGAAATTATGGTACACACCTGCCTAACGGGAAGGTATGACACCACTGAAACTAGGATAGTCTATTTGGAGACCACTGACTAGCAGTGTACCCCAGGGATCAATACTGAATCCAGTCCTGTTTAACATCTTCATTAATGATGTGGATGGTGGGGCAGAGTGTACCTTCAGCAAGATTGCAGAAGACACAAAACTAAGAGAAGTGGCTGATGTGCCAGAAGGTGATGCTGCCATCCGGAGGGATCTCGACAGAATGGAAAAATGAGCTGACAGGAACTTCATGAAGTTCAGTCAGGAGAAACACAAAGTTCTGTACCTGTGGAAGAACAAACCCAGGCAGCAGTATGTGCTGGGGGCCACCTAGCTGGAAAGAAGCTTGACAAAAAAGGACCTGGGTGTCCTGCTGGACACCAGGTTGGGCATAAGCCTGCAACCTGCTCCTGTTGCAAAGAAGGCTAATGGTACCCAGGGCTGCATTAGACAAAGTACTGACAAAAGGCTAAAGGAGTTGATCCTCCCTCTCTACTCAGCACTGGGAGGTCACATCTAGAGTACTGTGTCCACTTCTGGGCTCCCCTGTACAAGAGACACATGACCATACTGGAGAGTCCAATGAAAGGCCACAAGGATGATGAAGGGACTGGAGCATCTCTCATATGAAGAAAAGCTGAGAGCTTAAACGTTCAGCCAGGAGAAGAGAAGGCCCAGGGCGATATCGTCAATTTCTATAAATGCCAGAAGGAAGGATGAAACGAGGATAGAGCCAGGCTCCTTTCAGTGACACCTAGTGATGGGGCAAGAGGCAATGGGAACAAACTGAACCACAGGAGTTTAGGAACACCAGGAGACAGTTTTTGTTACTGTGAGGGTGGCAGAGAACTTTCTCCTTATGGAGTGATTGAGAAGATTTATTAATAAAGTCTGACCTGTTATTCATGTTCCAGTGGGAAGAGGAACACATAGTCCTCTTAGCCACATTGCTTATCTCTGATTCCCATCAAAACAAGAAAGACCCCTCCAAAAATCATTGTCTTCTGAGATACAGATGCCTCAATACTTATTTTCCGGTTGCTTGGGACACCCATAGTTATGATATATTTAACCACAGATTTCTTCTAGAAGAAAACAAAAGGAAGTTTATTACCTACCAACAAACTAGTTTCCACTTTCTATCTTCCTGTATGCTAGGCTGGCAGAGATTCCCTGTCCTGAATTCCTAAAGTGTGTTAGGAGTTGATCTGTGATACACTGTTTATTAAATAAAATCCAGATTTTTAAAAATCATAACAATTATGACTGGTTTTTTATCAAAAGAGAGACACTGCCAGAAGTTATTATGCTGTCTAGAGACCACTTGATCCTAAAAACCTGCCTTAAGGGCCAAGTTCACAATTCTTCATCTGACGGAAATGCGGTTTAGGTCAAAAAGAGTTTTTGTGGTTTAGGGGTACATGCTGTAGCCCTGGAGCAAAGCAGCAAATGTTTACACTAATTACACTAACAATGTGGGAAAGAAAATATTCTGTGTGAGAAAAAATCAACTCGCAAAATCTAACAGTTGATCAGGACTGTTTTAGAGGTAACATTGTACAAAGTTAAAGCAGTTTTGCAACAAAATAAATAGTACTAACCTCAGGCATTTATTTTTATTGCACAGCTACCTAGTCCAGTAAATCTCCTAAAAATTATGAAGCAACAAAACTCTGGGAAGAGTATATTTGTATTTCAAAGGACAAAACCATCAAAATTACTTTATACTGCCAAATACTATAAAAGTTCAAATTATTCTTTCACTGTTCAGTTCCAAAAATCCTTTGGATTCACTGTTGCATTTAAGAGTTTCTATGGACAATATGACTTGATTTAAACACTTCAAATTTAAACTATGCTTCATCAAGGGCAAAGCTAAAAATAGACGTGTATGTTTTGTCTCACAAGGGTAAACAACAAATAGAAGAACAAAAGATTATTGAGTAAATACAGATTTTGGATGGGGGGAGTGGGTATAAAGGTTCCAGATTTTTGTAAGTGCTTTTATGACAGACTGACACAAACATTTAGATGGTTTGACCTATTGTGTATCCAAATCCCAACAAAAAGTGATTTATGGCTTATTTAAACTTGTGGTACTGAGGTGGAAGACATTCATCTCATTCTACGGATGCTTACAATAAATCAAAAGTGATTTGTGCGTAAGACATTAAACCAGTTTTGTATAAAATTTAGGTTAAAAAAAATATACCTGTGTTTTCTCAGACTACTCTCATTGGCAAAATATTAGCCAGTAGGATTGGAAATAGAAAGGGAAGGTCTTTCTTTTTCTACATAGGAAACATGAACAGCTGCTTGGTTTGAAATGTTTCCCTAAATATGAATAATTGCTCTGGATCAGGGGATCAAAGTAGGAAATAATCATCAGCATAGCATAGCCAAACTTTTGGAGTTGAACTATCGAAATCCCATTTAAACACATTTTCAGAAGTTCTGGTGTTGCTTTCCTAGCAATGGGGAGCAGGGTGAAGCCAAGGGGAAAGAGCAGATTTGAACAGAAAGATGATGAAACTGTGCTTACTAGAACTCAGCCCAGACTATATTTTACTATAATTTACTTTTCTTAGACCCTGAAGAAGTATCTCGTCAAAACCAAGGGAAATAACTGATGGCACTTCATATGTTTCACAAATAGCAATATATAACAATCAGTATAGTAACAAAATTTTAATTTTTATATTGAATTTTGATCTGCTTTTTTCAAGGTTTCTAAAGTGATCAGGACTTCATATAAGAACTTCACCCACGATAACTTTTATCTTTATGTATCACTGTCATATGATTTGGGGTTTAAAATAGTAGGAACTTGAAGCAGGACCCTGAAGTTACATGTTAACAGAGCAAACAGGGCAAAATACACAGGCTTTTCCATCTATGGGAGTTCACACACTTTCTAAAATCAGGACTTTAGGTCACTAATTTTATGGAATTCACTAATCTCCACCATCTCACTAATCTTTGCCACCTCTATTTTTTCAGTGGCCAGCAGATAGTATTCAAGTTTGTAGTTATTTTATTTAATTTGTTTTGTGAGGACACAATAAGACTTAAAAATAGGAAAACTTGATGTTTCTACTTGGACATCCTCAATTAGCACATATTTAAAGGCATAGGATTTGGTCCTTAATTAAAATGATGTAAAAAATGTTACAAAATTAAATGTCAGCATTGGCTTTAGTTCACCAAGACTGTATTCTGAAAGTTTCCACTTTGCTTCTTTCAGAGTTTCTTTCACCTTGGATGGATAATGCTCAAGCAAAAGTATTTGCTAGGAAAAAGGAGAGATCTTTTTATTTTGTTCTCTTTGAGAACATGACAATTACATTTCACTCATTTCAGAAAAGATATTATAGGCATTTAATATCTTTCTTGGAAAATACAATCCTGCTGGATTGCAACCTGTCATATAACCTCTGAATTTGTTTAATGTCCATAGATTTACAGGTATTTTCCTATGTCCAATTTCAATGTTCAGTAAGGCAGAGAAGGAATCTTGTTTTTAATCCAGCATAAATCCCTGGTTGGTTTTAAGAGGCAGTCACAGACAGGACACACGGGGGAATAATACTCTGGTGTGTAGCAGGACTTAAAGATAGCACACATGACATCCTGGTCTCTAAATCAGAGAGACATGGAATTGATGGACGGACTACTCGGTGGATAAGGAATTGGCTGGAGGGTTGCACTCAAAGAGTTGTGGTCAATGGCTCAGTGTCCAAGTGGAAATCAGTGACGAGTGGTGTTCCTCAGGGGTCATTATTGGGACCATTGATCTTTAACATCTTTGTCAGCAACATGGATGGTGGGATCAGGTGCACCCTCAGTAAGTTTGTTGATGACACCAAGCTGTGTGGTGTGATTGACACGCTGGAGGGAAGGGATGCCTTCCAGAGAGACCTTGACAGGCTTGAGAGGTGGGCTTATGCAAACTGCATGAAGTTGAACAAGACCAAGTGGAAGGGCCTGCAGCTGTGTCAGGGCAGTCCCAAGCACAGATACAGGCTGTGTGGAGAATGGATTGAGAACAGAAGTGAGGAGTAGGACTTGGGGGTGTTGGTTGAAGAGAAGCTCAACATGAGCCAGCAGTGTGTGCTTGCAGCCCAGAAAGCCAACCATATCCTGGGCTGCATAAAAAGCAGTGCGACCAGCAGGTCAAGGGAGGTGATTCTCCCCCTCTACTCTGCTCTCGTCAGACCACACCTGGAGTACTGTGCCCAGTTCTGGAGTCCCCAGCATAAGAAGGACATGGAGCTGCTGGAGCAAGTCCAGAGGAGGGCCATGAAGATGATCAGGGGGCTGAAGCACCTCTGCTATGAAGACAGGCTGAGAGAGTTGGGGCTGCTCAGCCTGGAAAAGAGAAGGCTCTGGGGAGACCTTAGAGCAGTCTTCCAGTACCTGAAGGGGGCCTACAGGAAAGCTGGAGAGGGACTTTTTACCAGGGTATGGAGTGATAGGACAAGGAGAAATGGTTTCAAACTGCAAGAGGGCAGATTTAGAATGAATATTGGAAGAAGTTCTTTCCTGTGAGGGTGGTGAGAGGCTGGCACAGGTTGCCCAGAGAAACTGTGGCTGCCTCCTCCCTGGAAGTGTTCAAGGTCAGGTTGGATGGAGCTTTGAGCAACCTGGTCTGGTGGGAGGTGTTCCTGCCCATGGCAGGGAGGTTGGAACTAGATGATCTTTCAGGTCCTTTCCAACCCAAACCATTCTATATTTGTTGATGAGCAGCTCAGAGCTGTTTTGAAGACTTTAGGATTGCTTTTTCTGTTGTTGTATTTGCAAACTCTGTTTTGCTTTGACCCTTAGGCTCAAAGATTTGATTTGTTCCTGGCTTTGAGATTATAAACATTTGAAATATGACTCTTGAAGGAAAAGAAAAAAGTAAAACTGAACATTTCCTTCCCATCTTATGGGGACTTAACCACAGTGCTGGGATTTTGCACTTCTGTAGAGAGGTCAGTGGGTGAAAGAGGGTTCTGCCTTAGCATCAGGGTCTCCCGGAATGCAGGGATGGCAGAGAGCAGAAGGGATACGGAGTGTGAGGGAGAGAGATAAGGGTTGTGAGGAGTACCATGATTACAGAGGGAAATCAGAGGCAGCAGCACCCTGATTGTCTCATGGAAAAACTGGAGGCAGAAAGATCAGAGCAGACACTCTGGTGTTTGGCAAGCACAGTGTGTCTTTGGTGGCTGGCTGCATTCTGAGTGGATGTGTTTGGGGTTTTGATAAAAATCTGTTTCTGAAACATCAGCTGTTGATCCCAGTTGGTAATGGGATGTGGAGGAATGAACCACTTCTCTGTGATGGCAAAGGGTACCAAATCAGAACGGAGTCAGAGAGGCGTTTGCAATAGTGCACGCAATGGGAATGCTCTGTATAGGGCCGTAGATTGTGCTGGCTCCGAAACTATGACATTGAGAAAATGTCTCATCTTCCTGAAGGGACAGGGAAATACCACACATAAGGTGACATAATTTTTTAGCCTCTGTTTTCGCACAGTTTAAGGCCAGAATAGGCTATTGTGTTATCTAATTTGAGCTTTTATTTATGATGAGCCACTGAATTGTACACAAATATTGAGCTCTATGACTACCTAAACAAGAGTATTTCCATTCTTATAGCCTCTGTGGAATAAGAAATAAGAATTAAGAAATAAGAAATAGGAAGGTAACCGCTGTTTGCTACCCCTGCACCCTCAAGGAGCTGAGCACAATGCTTAGGCGTCGAGAGGACCTGAGCAGCTCATGGATCCCTGAACTAAACTGCAGAAGCAAAAGAGAAATAATTCCTAGGTGCCTCCAGTCTGATATGCTAAAAATTCCAGTTAGAGCTCGGACACTGATATTCAGCTAGGTGTTGGTAGGTGAATCCAAGTTGCTGTTCCTACTCAGGAAGCTCAGGAGAACACATTAGTTTAATGCAGGCTTCATGTCTTGTGAATGTGACAAGGCCAAAGCTGAGCCTTCTTGGCTGTCACTCACCCATGGGGAAGGACATACTTTGTGGTCCTCTGCAAAATCCCCGGATGCTTACCATCCCCACAGTTTTTAATAACTTTCTCAGATAGGAACATCGGAGATGAATTTGTTTAATTTCATCTGCCAAAAAATAATTTTACTATGCCTCTGCTTGTCAGATCAAAAAGCCCCTTCTCCCAGAATGTGGTATTTTGTTCCCATTCCCCTGCCTATTAAGTCACATTTCAGCTTATTTTTCCTGATAAATGTTGTACATTTTCTTTCACATCAGTATTTTCAGCCCCTGAATCATTTTGAGGGTTTCCTTTTAACTCCCTCCATTATTTCCACATAGAAACCAAACCAGGAAGAAATGTTCTAGGAATAGCTTTATTGTGCATAAGTCAAGATTGCTTCTCTCCTTGATCAGTTATCTGAGATGACATCCAATCATACTCTGAAACAATACTTTCTCAAACAGTCTTCCAAACTGTAGATATTCTGATATTACCCTGCCTATAACTGAATTGAAATGCATTTTGTGGAACTTGAAATATTTGACTCTACAGTTTTAACTCCTATATAACAGAAATTTATTCTTATTATTTACTACCTTGCCAGTTTTTGTGTCATTTGCAAACACACTGTCAACGATTTTATATCATCTCAGTCATATAAACTGCTTTAGGTCAAGAATTGAGACCCCTTTAATAACTGTCTCACTAATGGATACCTGTCCATCAATTTATTTTCCAAGCTCTGTCACTGAGTTTTTGTCTGTAATGTGTATTCTGTTAATTCCACATAATGTAAGCATTTTGGTTAAAGTACTATGCTGTAGTAATAAAATCATAAAAATTAGTTGTCTTAAAATACTATACTGTAGTAGTAAAATTATATTGTAAAAATTAGTTCTCTTTAACAACCTGATGCACTGGAAAATAAGATGCTTTCACTGGATTTGCTTTCTGTGAAGCCATGCTGATTGTCCTGAATTATATTTTGGTTTTAATTATTTGTGTATACTAAGTAACTAATTCAGTGGTTTGGCCTGTAGTGGCAGTCCTCTATTCTTTTGGAATATCTTCAGTTTTTACAAATTTTACAAATTTTGTCAAATCGGATTTCAGTGCTTCAGAGACCCCTTTCAGTACTGAAGATGTTTGGAAAAGGAAAGGACTCTACTGATTTCTAGAACCTTTCAAAGTACAACTGGACCAGGTCTCGAGCAACTAATTGAACTTTGAACCTGGCCCTGCCTTGAGCAGGGAGTGGGATCAGATGACCTCCAGAGGTCCATTCTGACCTAAATTCTTCTATAAATATATTTTACAATTTGTATCCCAAATATAGGGTATTTCTCCTTACGAAGAGGGAAAAAGGAAATAATTATATCCCTAAAGACTGTCATATCGAATGAAGTTAATCAGATAATCTTAAATCTGGAATATATTGATGTTTGAGTGATGAATCAGACATCTTATGCACTTTCATATATTTTTGGCACGCGATAATTCTTGACTGCTCTGAGTGACTAATAAGAATTAATGTGCTGATGCGGAAGATTTAAGCAGAAGACAAACAATGCTGCCATTAATAAGACATTTCATTGTTTCACTGGTTGATGGAGCTGAAAAGATTTCTAAGAATGTTCTGGACAAAATTAGTAAGCAACTGAATGTCGTGACACTTGACAGTTAGAGGTTTAATGGACTTAACATGTCTCCTTTGTCAGAAAGGAAAAGTGGAATAAACAGAGGCCAGTTTGAATTATCCTCTGAGTTGGAGGAACATATAGGTAGTAGAAACTTCAACACAGCATCAACACACACAGCACAGCTTGCTGCAGAATGTCAGTGCTACAGGAACACAGTTACCCTCATATACTGGAACAGAGAACGCTGTGGTGATCCTGCCTCAGCTCCATTCCCCCCCGAGAATTAATACAGTATTTCAATTTTATATTAAGTGCAATGATTCAGTTTCTCTGGAGCTATACCTGAGAGGAGCACTGAGCCTTTTATTTTTAGATGTATTAAAATCAATTTATTGTGATTAGTGCTTCTCATTTTCTGAACCTCCTGCTTTCCCAGCTAACGACAATTGGTTTGCTAAGAATACCCGTGTAAAGAACAAAGTGCATAAAGCTGTGATGTAGAGTCAAATTCTGCTTTCATTCATCTCACTCCACATTCTTCTTTACCCTGATTTCAAGACTCTGACTCCAGTCACGCACCTGTTTGACTCAAGCTGGAGGATCAAACACAGCATTAGCCTCCACACCACAGTTTCTTGAAGAAAAAGTAAATGAGTCTGATTTGGTATGCTCTGTAGGAGTCTTCCACCCATCAGTGTCTCCTGGAGCAGAAATCTCCCCTGTCCTGTTGAGGCCTTCCCCAAAGAGGTATTGGAGGGGGAGCAATTTTGTTTGCTGCATAGTGAAATGCCTGGTTTACTTTTCTAAGCTAACCCATGTATGCGTATTTAGCACAATTCTATTTAAAGGAATGGTTATTGACAGGTGAATTTAATCTTTCCTGTGCCCTTTGACATGTGCCCCATGAAATGATCATAGAATCATAGAATCACAGAATGGTTTGGGTTTGAAGGAATCTTGAAGATCACCTAGTTCCAACCTCCCTGCCATGGGCAGGGACACCTCCCACCAGACCAGGTCGCTCAAAGCTCCATCCAACCTGACCTTGAACACTTCCAGGGAGGAGGCAGCCACAGTTTCTCTGGGCAACCTGTGCCAGCCTCTCACCACCCTCACAGGAAAGAACTTCTTCCAATATTCATTCTAAATCTGCCCTCTTGCAGTTTGAAACCATTTCTCCTTGTCCTATCACTCCATACCCTGGTAAAAAGTCCCTCTCCAGCTTTCCTGTAGGCTCCCTTCAGGTACTGGAAGACTGCTCTAAGATCTCCCCAGAGACTTCTCTTTTCCAGGCTGAGCAGCCCCAACTCTCTCAGCCTGTCTTCATAGCAGAGGTGCTTCAGCCCCCTGATCATCTTCATGGCCCTCCTCTGGACTTGCTCCAGCAGCTCCATATCCTTCTTATGTTGGGGACTCTAGAACTGGGCACAGTACTCCAGGTGTGGTCTGACAAGAGCAGAGGGAGAGAATCACCTCCCTTGACCTGCTGGTCACACTTCTTTTTATGCAGCCCAGGATATGGTTGGCTTTTTGAGCTACAAGTGCACATTGCCAGCTCATGTTGATCTTTTTGACAACCAACATCCCCAAGTCCTACTCCTCAGTTCTGTTCTCAATCCGTTCTCAATCCATTCTCCATCTATGATCTACCAGAGGGACTTCAAGTCATTACTGTTAGCACTGAATGAACCCCTTAGGCTCCTACAGCTATTGCTGCTGTGGCAGACATGTGGATCCCAGCTCAATCAGTGGACTGTGAGATGGCACAAACGTCTGTAACCATGCAGTGAATTGTCTAAATAGGGCTTCTGTGCTTAAAAACATGTTGAGGGCAGAAGGTTAGTGTCTGAGTGTATCCTAATCACAGAGCCTCTCACTGGTCCCTTGACCACTAAAGTCTCATTAACCAGGGTATTATCTGAGTTGTTTTGTTGTTTTCAAGGCAAGATCAGTTTTCAAGACTGAACCTTTCCCAGTTTCTCAGGACGATGGAGCAAAGCTTTTTACAGTAATGAGCAATGATAGGACAAGGGGCAATGGATGCAAACTGGAGCATAGGAGGTTCCATGTGAATATCACGAGAAACTTTTTCACTGTGAGAATGACAGAGCACTGGAATAGGCTGCCCAGAGAGGTTGTGGAGTCTCCTTCACTGGAGACATTCAAAACCCGCCTGGATGCATTCCTGTGTGATGTACTGTAGGTGACCCTGCTCTGGCAGGGGGGTCGGACTAGATGATCTTTTGAGGTCCCTTCCAACCCCTAGGATTCTGTGATTCTGTGATTCTGTGATTCATAAACCCAGGAAATGCATATTCATTTTAATGTTATGCATCATCTTACTTTTTTAATCTAACCAATTTATTTTTTCCTTCTTTTACCTGAGAAGGTTTTTAATGGCTCCTAGAAAACAATGCCTGGATTTGCTCTCAGTGTTCTTTCCAAACATGTGTTAACAGCGGACAGGCTGTGCTATGTAACAATGATAATGTTACCACTTTTTCAAGCTTTTTCTGTCTCCTTTTTCTTACCAGAGCAAAGATTTTGCCAAATAGTGTTCCTGTTTTTTCAATCTCAGCTTGAAAAATATGTTTCTTCCTATTTATCATTACTGCCAAAATGAATCCTCAATTTGAACACTGCAGCCTCTTGCTTATGCTTCACACCTGCTCATCTGAGTGCCATCAAAGCCTTCATTCTCTGCATCTCTGACGCTGTCTCCTCCCTTGAAATGTTGCTTTGGCTTCCAGTCTCCATGGAGCTCATTTCTTGTCATCTCAGGTACTGTGTTAAGCTTTCAGACATGATTGCTATTCGCAGCATAGTTTGGGTTGAGAGCCAAACCAGCACTTAGGCAGTTTTCAGATACCCAAATTGCAAGCTGTGGACCACAAATCTCTTTTCCTCTCTCATCCTTCCCCTCTACTCAAAAGCCTTACTCCTGAAGACACCTAAGATGACCATGCAGAACCCAGAGGACTAATTACTCTTCTTCTGTTCTGCAAGTAGTTTCAACCGTCCCATCTCAGCAGCTCCATGCCTATCTTTGGTCCATCCCCCAATGCAGACATTCTCCTATATAATTTCCTTGGCAGGCCCCAGACTGACAGAACTGGGCCCCTAGGCAAACACTTGGATGAAGGGGAGAGGTAATGTGTTCTCTTCTTATTATCATTAAGTGTCTCCCAAACTTTTCTGCCACAACCTCACTTCCAGTTGCAGTTTATGACACAGGCACTTGTCCCAGAGAATGGACAGTGAATGTTTCCCATCACCTGATGTGGCTCACATCAGCATCCACCTAGATGTGCCCTAGACATAGCCCTGGGTTAGGGAGACATAGAATCACAGAACCATAGAATGGTTTGGATCAGAAGGGACCATAAAGATTATCTAATTTCATCTCTCTGCCATGGACAGGGACACCTCCCACTAGACCAGTTTACTCAACATGGAGTCTTCTGCTAGGCTCTCTCTTCTGCCCTGTGCAATTTGTGCTCTTCACTGGGGAGTGATAAGTTTTCACCAGGAAGAGGAGAAAGCATCTTCAACTCTGTTTTCTACACCATAACCAGATACTTCTGGAACTCTTTCGGAGGTCAGAGAGGTGGGTTTGATCCTGCTTATTTGACTTCTACTCCTAGTGAAAAGTGATGGGGAAAGAGAGAATCTTTTATTCACTGGTCATGGTTTAAGCCATTAAACCAATATCTAAATATGGGGGCAAATAACTTTCAGATTGCTGAACAGTCCCCATACTCTACATCTGGGACAAAGGCAATCCATAATCCATAAGATATCACACCACCCAACTTGTTACCTAGCTCCTTCCCTGAATCTACACCTTCACTCCAATTTCATCATAGACAAATTCTGCTTTGTTTCAACTGAAGCGATTTAGGGACTGGAAAGGATGAATGGCTTTTATTTCACATTAAACTGGTATTTTGCAAAGGCATATGGCTGGATTCCATTTCCATTATATAGTTTGGCCATTATCTGACACTTCAGATGGAACTGATTTATAGAAATTATATTACCTCAGCACTCAGTGGTTACTCACTGCCTTCAATGGGAAATTGTTCAGATAATCCATTGGGGCATCATTTAAAAGGCCTGCCTACAGTACTACTGCAAGGACGGCAAGCAGCACTGGGTCCACATGGCTAATAGCTCCAAATGGGAGGCAAAGTTTAGTTGAAAAGGGTTGAAAAAATAGCAGTTTATTTGAGAGGATTATCAGAAACACACTGCCGCATTCTTGAAACTAATCCTATTGATTTCCCCTTCTTTTGATCTTTACTATTTTTCCTATATCAGGCAAGTTGGATGAATAAAAATGTGCTTCAGGTTCAGTTAATTCTTATTACTTTATTTATCTGTATTCTACAAAGTCTCACATGAAGAAGTTAATCTTTAATTTATCTGAAGAATATTTTTTATGTATTATCCTATAATAGCCTTTTCTGCCATTGCAATAGTGAAAGTTCTATCAGCAGTAGCATTATGACTATATTAACCTCATTTTTAAAAATGTAGTTGCAAAAATAAGGTATGGGTTCAAAGTTGATACTCAACTTCTCAATCAGAGGGCAGTTGTTTTTTCTTAACACTATTTTTCTGAATATATTTCAGAATGCCCAAAATTAAACCAGGTGGAATTTCAAAAGAAGTGTTACAAATGAGATTCATCTACAGTAATGAAGAAGATGACTCCCGAGCAGACACATCTATAAACACATAAAATGAGAACCAGCAGAAACCTTTTAGAGCGTCTTCATGCCTACACAGTGCTGTATGCTATTGAGCTAATAGAGAGCATCTAAATGTAACTTTGCAGTTAAGAGAATCTAAAAATCATCTTTTAGTCCTTCTCTATTTTAAAATTCCATAATGAAAGTGAAATCCATACATCCTAAAAGCTTAACTTCGATGATCACAACTTGCACAGGGACTGTCTAAGCTTTGAAATCCTTGTTAAAACATGCTTTTGAATGAACATTTCTCAGCCTTTTCAGATTAAGGATTAGAGTGTTTGTGGAGTTTTTGTCATTTGTCTATTCATTTTTAAAAGAGACATAATCTTCTTATATCCATTAGAGAAAATAAAAAAATCTACAGTGATATTAATCAAGACTATAAAATGTACATGTAGTCTGGGTGAGGTTTTTGTGAAAAATAATGCGAAGCCCACATCCAGATACTATCTTTGGTTTATTAATAGTATCAGATTGACAACACAATTTGAAATCCTTTATACAACCCCTTACTTGTCCTCTGGACACCACTTTGTGTCACATCACACCAAATGAGAAGTGTTGCCATAGGCTGACCAAAACTATTAGCTCTGGAAAAACTGGTCAATGGTATGCAGAAGCACAATAACGGTTCCTTTTTGGCCTTAAAAATCTAAGAAAAGTACAGTCAAAGAGCATTCAGGGAAAGATTAGCAGGACACTCTGTATTAGCCTGCAGTGAGAAAAGAGAAGACAAAACCTTTATTTTTGCAAAGTTCCAAATTGCTGAATTATCCCAATTACTGTTAATAACACTTCATCTCAAAGTGGGTCTTAAAAAAGTTTCCTTGTTCCAGAAAAAAAATCATGGTTTTATAAGAAATAATTACATTGAAGTTTGTGATTATAACCATTAAAACTGCATATTTATGAAGCAGAATAATTGACCGTACTAAAATAACAGCACATTTTGTTTTAAATGAAAAAGTGGCTGTTGGCTTTATCAGTTTCCCCTGCTTCTCATTGAATCTCCATCAGAGATAACACCTAGGTGTCTTAAGACCTGCGTATGGTAGCTGCCAACAGCACTGATGAGTAAATACTCTCCAAGCCAGTGTTTACGTACTAGGGGAGGCATGGAAAATAACACAGACCTCATCGAGGCCCAGCTGTGCTGAAGTGGAGGCTGACAGCGGTGAGGAACACCAGCTAACTGGTCCTGGCTATGTCTGGAAGGGCTGCTGGTGGCAAAGGGTTGTGGGGCTTAAATCTTCAGCATAAAAGTGATCCTAACTATCTTCCATGCAGTTACCTGCTGTGAAGGAGCTTTCCTTGAAGTGGGAAAGACAAGTTCTCCAGTGGGAGAGACTTTGTGGAGCAAAGAGGAGAAACCCTGTCAGGTAGGACAAATAGGGCAGCTGGGGGGCCTGGGCCTGAGAAGGAGAGGTGTAAGCAGGGGCCTGGGAAGCTCTGGCTTAAGACGACTGGAAGGGTGGGTGCTCTTGAGCTGAGCGTGGGAGTAGGGATGAAGTTCTGTTTCTAGCACGGTAGGGTTGGGAGCAAGGGATGTTGTGTGATAGAGGGTTTAAGAAGTCATGAGACAGCACATTCCTCCCTTCTCTGAAGGTGAGATGGGCACCACTGCTCCATAAATCTCATCAAAGCCAAGCAGCAGGACAGTTTCTGTTGGGTTCAGGGATTGTTGCAAGAGAAATAATAAAACATAAGAACATCTGCAATGGAATCAATCCACATGAAAGGGACTGTATATTTTTCTATCTTTTCTGATTCCTTAATTTTAGTTTTCGTAGTCACTTATTAAATATGATACTTGATTCAAGTAAATTCCTGTCTATACAGAAAAGCATCAGTAAAAGTTGAAACATATTTTTTTTAGAACTTCAAAAAGTGAAAACAGAAAGTGTAAAGTATTTTTAAAGTGCAGAATTTCAGCATGAACTGTGCAGGGAGAACAGGACTGTCTAAAACAAAAAATGTAGGCAAGCGTGTACATAGCTGAGTAACCCAAACCCAGAAGCTCATATGAAAATGTAAGAGTATGTGGTTTGTGGGTGAAATAACATTAAAGTAAAAATTCTGAATTACTCTTTCTTCCAGCCAATCTCAGGAAAACAAGGATAGGCAACAAATTACCCTCATAATAAATATGGTTCTTATAGGTGATTGACCTTACTACAGAATTCCTTTGGAGATAAGGTTGAAGGGTAAAGGTATGGTGTCAAGTTGGAATACGGTTTTGGAAAGACTGGGAAGTTGGTCATCCATAGCAAGCTTATCTGCCTGTTTGTACATGCAGTTGAAGTGGTAACAACTCTCGTAATTTCGTTTCAGGTTTTCTGATATCTGATAGCTTTCTTGAATCTCAACTGTGGAAGTCATAAGATTATGAAAGAAACCAAACACCTCAACATTCATTAAGAACCAGAAATGTTTAAGACTTATGCCTTAAAAGAACAGCCATAAAGTATCTCCAGAATGCACTCTAAAAACAACACAAAGAGAACAGACTGCCATAACTTCCTGTTTGATAAAAGTCTCCTAGTTAAATAGATCATGCCATATTTTTTTTGGTAGATGGCTTGACTTTTGAAATTTTGGGGCTGGCAAAATTCCAAAAGGAAAACTCTTTCATCAAAAATCAAGCTTTGCTGACTAACCAAGTACCAGAAACTTCCACCAGACTGAAACAAACCTGTACAAAACTGATTCCTTATCTTGTACTGGATGCATGAATTGCATGGCAGAAAATGTATTGCACATGTCAGAACAATGTTTAGGGAAAAGCTACTGACTGAACATCATATTTTCTAATGTCAGTTAGGCCAAAAGTAACCTAAGTATCACCAATCATGGCTGAATTAATGGAAATCCCTCTATAGTACTAGAATGCATAACCTACTCTTTGCAATACTTAAAATAAGTTGAATGAACACAATTCAGCCTTGGTCAAAATTCTTGGAAGCCCATGTAATTACAATAGAGATGATTTGGTTCACCAAGAACACTAAATGACATAAAATGTCATTACTACACCCAGGCTATATTATATGCAGCATATGCCTTCTATTTGATATACATAAAAGGCAATTGGCCTGTGAAGTGCCAACTTTAAATGTGAACAAGGCATGGTGATTTCACTCTAGAAAGCTTTTGCACTGGCTAGTGCAGTAGGGATAATATTTTAAAAAGTTCTGCAACCAGATACAACTCTAACTCCTCTCTTAGGTCTAGGTTTCTCTCTCTTCTCTTGTGTCTTATAATCAGGTATAGTATGGATATTCTTTGGATGATTCTCAAGCTCCCTTTTACTATTTTCGGTGTTGGGACTTCTGAATACCAAAACCAGGCATCGCTTGGATAATATACATTCAGAGTGGGGAAACTGGTCCTTGCCAAATGCTGAGTAAGCTTTTCAAAAACATTTTTAGGCCAAACATTAACCACAATTGTTTATCCAAAAATAACATGAAAAAAAGCATGTACTCACCTGCCTTGCAAAATGATGTTATGGACTGAATTTAGGTCCCAAGGCCATGGGTTTTTCCACCCTTGTCATACTTCAAATTTAGTTTCGATTTTGTATCAAGCATATATATTAGCAGATGGAAATTAGAAGTCTAAATGCCACTTTTGATGCAAGTTCAGTGGTTATGAACCTTTGTTGGGCACTCTCTGAATTTTTTATAGACAAAAGCAATAAGATTCAGAGAGTGCAAATATAATAGAAATTCTCATTTGAAACGATAAATATATGAAAAGCCTAACTGGAAGCTAGTTTGTTCCTAGAAGCTAGTCCTGACTAGAAAGACAGGATTTAGGTTACTGTCTGGCCCTAAATTCACTAGCTAGTACATAATTTAAGAGGACACTTTGGAAAAATACTGACTGTATTTGTTTTAATTCTAACCTTATTTTTTTGTGTCTTAAGTTTGGTTTTCTACTTTCTCTTCATTAGCTGCAAGGCAGACTCTGTGTTGTTCAATATGCATGGGATTGTATGGAACAAAGACACCAGAAATTACAGTAAACCTTACATTTGCTTGCAATGCAAATGTATATCCCCTAAAACAAAAAAGTGAATGTTTGTAAATTGAGTTTGATCAAGGATAACTCACTGGGATTTGCCTGCCTGGTATATGAGAAAAAAAAGGAAAATACAGCAAAATAAAATCGCTATGGAACAGAGTATGTGATATAGCCACTATAGCTGAAACACTCTATGGAATAAAAAAGGATTGCAAGTTGTGAGCCCTTCGTAATTTTTAAATTTGCTGACATCTTATTATTTTCTGCAATCAATTTTCTGTTATATGAGTTAAGGGGATTGTGTGTATCAGTGTAAGCGTTCTGCCTATAAAATCACAAAGACTTGAGCTGTTTTCCTCCAGAGGGTTTGATGGGGGCTGAGCAGTTCATAGGATGCCTCACCCAGTGCAACATGCTAATGGGAAACTGAAGGGTGTTAGCACCTCCCCAAAGCAAAAAAAAAAATTCAGTCATTCTTGGCAACACTCCAAGATGGTCTCCTTTCAAATTAATCTGTGCCATTCTTCAGTCTCGTTGGGAATTACGGACTTGCTTATTCCTGAGGACATTAATATCACAAAGGGAAAAATTGTCTCTCCATAAAAAGCAGAAGAAATTACCGCAACAGAAGTATTTAAGCCCAAACTCTGCACTTAGTTATTCTTTGGTAAGGTTTTTACAGATTAGTGGTGATAAATGTTATGTGGAAAATGGCTCATCTTGCTTAAATAACTCTGGCCTGACTTTCAGTGCTGTGGAGTATTTTTCAGCTGCATGCATGTAATACTTCTGCAAAGGAACATTCCAGGTCTCCATAGTACCCTTTCATTAGGAGTTGTATTTTTTTTCTTATATCATACACTTTTTCTTCTGAATACTCTTTTCCTTTGATGTTTGTTACATGAAAAAGATAAAGCTGCTCAATGAAATTTTTGCTGTGGTGGTGCAGTTTGCACGGTGAATTTGGGACTGAAAGACAGATCTGGTTTGTCACTGTAGCAATCAGGTGTAAAGGCAGTAAGTTTGGAGGAGGTCATCCCCTCCTCATAGATATCTTTGTCAAGCCATCTCTAATTATGCAGGGTCCACAAACCTCCACATATTCAGTGTTTCACCACTGTGGTGATTAGAAAAGAGTATTCCTAATGGTAAACTTGAATTTCTTTTGCTGCGAGTTCAGCATGTTACTGCTTGCTCAGCTCACCGTGGGAATAGAGAACAGATTCTTCTCTGCTTTGCAACAGTTTTTTTGTATCTTCTCTTCTTATCCAAAGCAGTCCATTTTTTCATAGGGCAGAGGTTTCCAGACTTTTCATCATTCCTGCTGCTTTTCTCTGGTCCATCTTCAGGCATATCTCCAAGTGCAGCAGTCAGACTTTCAAAACAGTATTCCAAATGGGGCCTTAAAGTGCGTTGAATCTTTTGGAGGCTAACATCCTGTTCGAAAAGGAGCTTGCTTCTTCTGCAATGGCAAGACACCATGGTCTCAGCCCGTGAGCTGCTGAAGCCTCTGCTCTGGTTTTGCAGGAATGCTACATGGCAACACCCTGCCTCGCCTGTACTGGTGGAGCTAGTTATTTCTGCCTCTGTTCAGGACCTGAAATTTGTCTTTGGGGTTTATACAAACACTTTCCAGGATGTGTTACAGGTCCCTGAGGTCGGATGCTCAGTTCACAGCATGATTCACACAGCCCCAGAGATTTGGAAATAACTTTCTGAAACACGCTCATCAAAAATGTTGGTGAGGGGCAGAAAGGAGGCAATGACAAAAATGTGCAACAACACAGACTTGTGCTTTTGTCTTTATTCAGTGGAAATATACAAAATTCTCCCTGAAACATTACTCAGGTCTAACAGTAGCTCCTCATCCCTGGTGATTTTTTACACAAACCTCAGCACAAGGTGTAGAAATAGCATTTCATCTTACTCTGAGCATGCTAAAGTGGAGTGTTTAAGGTAACATGGGAAAAAATATTAGTGCTAAAATAAGGTGACTTGAACAGTATTTGGGCTTGTATGGACAGCCATTACAAGCAGCTTATGCCATCACAGCTTTTGTAAGGTTAATGGGAAGTAAGATGCCATGGGAACACCATGAGTAAGAAGCAGAAATGACCTGGGGCTTTCCATGAGCAAAAAGTCAGAAAACTGGGTTTATTGCTATATAGCCAGGAGAGAGGATTTCCCCCTTCTTTCAACTGATTTACAATCATCTTATCATATCCACTCACATTATATAGACTAAGATAATTATATATTACTCTTTAAGGCAATGAAAAGGAGGTCCAGTGCTGACTTTACAGCAGTTTACATGTGATTATTCTTATCTGTAGATACTACAAAACCATAAAGTTGCCTGTGAGGTTTGATTTTCTGTCCTACTAGGACCCTATTAAAATTGCCCTTAATTTTGTGGCTTGTTTTTTTCTTCTTACTTTTATGTTTGCTTTCATGAAAATCTATGCAATAATCAACTACATACATTTTTATCATTGTGTTATATGCACTTTATATGCCATAACTATATTGAGTTGTTCTTTATTTTTTTCATTGTACTTCACATTGAAAATATGAAATACAATTTATTTTATGCACTACCAGGAAAACAGATCGGGACAGATTTCTTGAACCTTTTGTATCCCAAATTATGTGCAGGAGATCAACGCAAGGAGATGGAATGAAATAATAAGGTCTGAACTTTTTCAGTGCTACAAAATTATTTTTTTTTTTGTAAGTAGAAGACTGAGGAGTTCTGGGGAGGAGTAAAATTTCTTCACCAGTATTCCAATATTCAAGTCCATGACTGGCTGTTGTCAGAGAACTGGCAGTAAACATACCAGAATGACAACTGTAAGTGCCTGGAATTGACAGCATTCACCAGCTGACAAGTGCAACTCAAGTTTCTCACATAGTCTCATTTTTCAGATGTGTACACAGAAATAATTTTAGATAATCTCTTTCATAAACATAAACATATGTTGGAGACTTGAGAATTTCAGTTCTCTGCTCTGGAGGTTTTATTGCATGCCCAGACTCAAAACTCAGGTATTTTCAGATCTCCTGGGAATATATACCTGTCAGAATCACACATGCTCTCCTGTGCATGTCTTCCTTTATCTTCTGTCACTGGGAACTCATCTTCTCTATTTTTCAGGTCCATAACACTGGTTTTCTTCCACAACTTTGAATCTGTATGTTTATCCTGAGCTTGTTCCTGAAGTTTTTGACTCTTTCTGCATCTATAAATAGATCTTTCTGTCCATCCACCCAGATAAGATTTTCATTCAGGTTCCTACTATATCTCAGTTATTGCAACATCACCATCTCTAACAAATTAGTGACATATTGGCTCATCTTTAGCCTTCCTAAATCAGCAAAAATTGAAAGACTCCATCATCTACTTTTTATGTTTTTAAAGCAAACACCAACTTTCTTTCTCCTGTGATGCCTCCATGCTGCCTCATGAGTGCTGCTTCAGGGACAAAGAGGCGAGCTGTCAATATTAACAGCAGCAGAGCATCTTCAACTGCTGTGCTGAGGCTTTGAAGAGCTCAGAGCTTATTGGGTCAAACTGGCCTTTTTGTCTTCTGTTTGTAGAGCACATAGAGCAGCTGAGTCCAATTTTGTGGCTGGGTTCTTAGGCACTATTACAGTACAAAAACTAACTACTATTAATAATTACAGTCCCCCAAGGGAATGATGGCATGAGAGCTGTGGAGCAGTCACGCTTTGTGTATACTCTTGAAGTGCTGATGTTTACAGTAAAGCCACACCTATGTATGCAAGTAGCTTTGATTTTCTATGATTCACCCCATGCCTGCTTCTTCCCAGCCATTTGTTGTACTGTTTCTTTTCCATTTGATATAGAAAAAACGCAAGAACTACATGAAGTTGCTCTAATTTTGTCCACCTAGATCCAGACTTGTCAGAGACAAACTAAAACCTCTACTCCAGCAGTGCCAAATAAGCACAACCAGAGGCAGCTGAAAGTGAGGGATGAGAAAGAAAAGTTAAAAGAGAGTTAAACTTGTGCCATCTCAGTATGCTGAAAGGAGCACTTAATTAGTCAAGACAGTATAAATTCAGGTATGATTTAATGTACTCTACAGAAAGCTGCCAGATATCCTGACCTTGAGAATAAATCCCCAGACACTGGTGATTTTCTGTCAGAGAAGGCAGTGCTGCTTGACTAAGAGGGGTCTGTAGCAGTAACAGCAACATCTACCTGGATTTGCTGGTAGAGCAGGTTTCTGTAAGCACAAACCACATGAGACTTGTTTTTGTTGATTTTCTTCCTACTTTAAATATAGTCTCTTTTCACTTTTCATTTTAAAAAGAACCTCTTTTCCACTTGAGAGATTTTTTAGTGTTTGGAAGAATTTTTCACTTTTCTAAGGAAAAAGCCACTAGACTACTACATTTCATACTATAAAGATCACTCCTTTTTGGGCTGCTTTGGGAAGCCAAGGAAATGATAGACACCAATAAGTGTAGATTATACCGGTATACAACACAGTTTATAGTATCACAAGGTAAAGGCAGATAATCAAAAATATCACCTTTCACATCTACCTTTGAAAATCTTCCCCACAGACCTACCGTTTGTCAAAGGCAGCCTCTTAGCCAAAAGTCTTGGTGTGAAGGGGACTTCTCTGCAGAAAATATCCAGAAAATATACAGATATAATTCCACAGAGAATGTAATTAGAGGTCATAACAAGCTTTTTTAAAAAGAAATGTTACGAGGAAAGACCAAGGATTAGCCACTGGATAAAAGTGTTGAAAACACACTTGAAAAAGCAATGAAAAGCTTTAAAAGTGTAACCAACATTTTAAATAATTCAGACATTCCTCCCTCTGTTTTTTGTATTTCTCGTTTGGAAAACACAAGGAGATAGTATTTCCACAGCTCTAGGAGCAGCAGTGCCAGGTCACAGTCTCATGAACAGCAGTGGGGTTAACTATGCTGCTGACTTTTCAGGACAGTTTCTGATATGATTCTGGCCTGGACAAACCAGAAATCTTCTGAATTATTTTCAGGACTGGTTGGGGTGTTATCACAAGCTGGGGGATACTACCCACTGGCAGCTTGCATGCACTCACAGTGCTTTGGAGACAGCAGAAAGTACAGGCATGGGCTGCTCCATATCAGTTGGCTTCAGTGCCAGAGGGTGGTCCCAGCATCTTTAATTCAGTCGTGTTGGGACAGGGCAGAAAGCACCATCTTACTTGATTTTCTGATTACTTGATTTTCAAAAAAAGCTTGCTTACTGAGATGTTTCCTGTGAGGTGTTATTTCTGAAGGGTTGTTTCAGAAATAAATGAAGAGGTGAAAAAAATGCTACATTATAATGGTGAAACTCATCAGGCAGCCACAGCATTGGAAGGACTGTGAAGATCTCACTTTAACTTATTTCACATGGTAAGAACAGGTCATCTCCCATGACCACCACCCTAGCAAACTAAGACAAAAACTCAGACTAGATTTAAAACTGAATACAGCTGCTGGGAATGGTCATGGCTGGTGGCACTGACCACTGCTCCCCACTGCTCTCAGCCCTGGGGGGTTCTTATGGGACCAGGCAACTCAGAAAAAAAAAGAAGGGCTTGAGGTGTGGGGAAGCTGCAGTGGAAAAGCAAGTGCATACAAGAAAAAGAAAGGGAGGGATTTTCTGAAGCACTGAAGGAGCAAGAATTTTCCCTCTCAGTTAAGAAGTTGCTGGATCAGGCCCTAAGTCACCTCCAGAAGGAGGTGCAAACCGCCTGGTAGATCCCACAGAGCTCAGTAGCAAACCCAGCCCCCCTCAACATTGGTGCTTGAGCAGCTTGGCATACCCTAAGTTTCCTAATTTTCAATATGCAATGATTTCACGACTGAAATGGAAAGCCTAAATACAATAAATAAATAATTTTGAAAGCTATAATTTTCCAGCTGGTAGGAATACGTCATGTCTCCAGAGTGGAAAGTGCTCGTCTGGTGCAAAACGAATTGGTTTGTCTCTAAACCAGCCGTGGTGTTAGTGACATCTAGGGACTCCCTGCCAGAATTGCATCCTCTGCAAACCGCGTGTCCCCGAACAGCAACCAGAGGTTTCCACTCTAAACCATTACTTCCAGCCAGCATGGTAAGTATTGAAGTCTGCGGATAGAGATTTCCATCTCTGCAGTGACTGAAAGATGCAATAGCTCACGGTCAGTGGAAACAGATAAATGCTGGGGCATTAATTTATATTTTAAATGAAACATTCTGAGTTACTTAAATATTGCAGTTTTTGACCAGAATAGAAAAATTTTGCCTTAACTCTGTTTGCACCTCTTTTTTCCCCATCAAACTATATGCCATCCACCATTTGTGGTTTATTTTTGAAAAAGTGCCACGATAGTCTTAGGGCATTCTGAAGAGATCTGCACTGGAAATTTTTTCTTTGGGATGAACATAAAAATAAACCACTTGTCATAAAATGCTAAACTCTGTGGCTGATTAATTATTTCTTTCTAAAGCTAAAACATCTACCAGAAGAATGTGGAGCTGCACGGGCATGCTACTGGGCTAAAAATTCATATCCAAATATTTGCTTTATGGTACATCCCTACGGATAATCACTATTGCCTTAAATTTGATTCAAAACCCCAAACTACTAAATGTAATGGTCTTGAGATATTATATTTGCATTTATTCCTGTAGTAAATAATAAATGTCATTTATTTTGTTATATGAATTAGATGTTATTAACTTGAAAACTGTTGCTGTCTTAGATACTGCTGGTGCAAGATTGTAAGGACTAATCAGCATTCAATCGGTATTAAGCCTACAGAATCATTATTTAAAATACACAGTTTTAAAAAGTAGCAATCAGTTTCTATGGGCAGAACAAAGACCAGTAACCCTTTTATTTAAATCCAGTGCTACCAGTGTTTTGCTGTATGACTTCAAGCTGGAGCACCATGTCCCCAGGTGGGTGCCAATGGTGGCACCTGACCCTTGGTGCTGTGGATGGCCAGGCAGCCCCCATGAGCAGGGTCTCAGCCTGGATGCATGTGATGGCCCAACCTCCTGTGGCTTTGCCCTGAGCTGCACTCATCCTCCACAAGGCATCATGGGCAGACGGAGACTTATTTTCTCAATACATAGCAAATATAAGGGGGTGCAGGCAGAGTGTGCACATTCTAGAGTGTCTGAGTTATGACATATCTTAAAGCATTATTGACTGGTTAAGAAGCAAGATTCTTGTTCATGTATTTCTCACTTACATTCATCTGTAACTGAATGAACATCAATTTCTTCTTAACCAACATTTCTGCTGTTTCAATTCCACTTTGGAGGGTTGGGGAAGCTGCTTTTAATTCAATTTACCCTCTGAGTCCCCTGCCTTTGGTATTTCTAGGCATCAGCCACTTGGGATGCAACTGCTGAGCTAGAAGACCAGGTCTGAGTGTCACATAACCCACAGCCTTGTACAGCACTGCCAGCTACTCCTGATGGCATGGGAGGAGTTACAACAGGTATTTCAGGGCAAGAGGGAAGGGTGAGCACTGAGCTGCTTGCCCTGAGCAGTGGGGGCTTCCAGGAGGCCTGGCTGTGCTTGGCATGGGAGTGCAGCAACTGCAGCTCATAGGTAGCACAGGTCTTCAGGACGCTCAGTGCCTTCCTCAGACTGCTGCAGGACCCAATGTGACCCCGACAGGGTGCGTTCTTCAAAGGTACGTCTCAAACTAAAATGACTCTATGAAAAGTTCCTCCTTTCTTTCCTTCCAAATCCTTTTGCGCTTACAGAAATGAATGTGAAAACCTTTGGTCCTACAGTTCTACACAAATATACTCTGGAGTTTTAGCTCTCACAACAGGATTCTTTCAAACTCAGGATTACTTTGCTAAGAAGCTGTGCTGTAAATGCAAACATGTCCATGCTTGGAGGCTTGGAGGAACACCAGGGTGAGCTGAACAGCAGGATGAGCTGTGGTGGCATCGTGGGACCTTGCACTGTCACAGTAATTGTGTTGCCAGCACCTGCCATCCTTGGTAACCATACCAGAGACTGTTGCTGCTAGGAAGTCTAGTAGTTTAATAGAGAGAAGGACTAGAAGAGGCATGAAAAGATCTTGTATTCTAGAGTCCCAGAGAAGGTTTACCTACTAGACTACTAAGATCACTAGAGCCCATATCTATCCCACTTTCCAAATTCAGTGAGGGGTGTCAGAGTATTTCAGTGATTCTCATCTATCTCAGCTGTAAAATTCTCCTCCAGAACATGTTTTGGGTATGTAGTGGGCAGCCTTTCCTCTGGCTATCAAGAGAGCTCAGCTGAGATGATGTGTAACTCTGGTACCTCAGTCTTTAAAAAAATGGAGTGAATTTTAACCCACATCTCTGCTGTGGCAATCTCAACAACCAGATCTACTGACAGTTCATTTCTCAGTAAGAGCTGATGTTCTGGGGAGTGGTGGAGAGTGACATGCTTATTTGTATATTTGCTTTATTTTTAAATTTGGATGTGTTTTTTGAATGTTGCTTGTAGTGCTACACTGCTGGGAGGGATCCCGGTGCCCTCCATTGCTTGAGGTTTTCAGGTCTATTGTTACTCTGCTGGTCTCTGGAAAGCACTTATTGCACATGCTTGTGACCAGGGAGCCATTCTAAATGTGGCAAACATATTGCTGATAATGTAACCCTCTTCCATTTTGAATTTTGTATGATCTTCACAAGGATCAGCTTTCAGTGTGCACCAGACAGACCACAGCGATGCCACCCGGTCCTGGACCGCTCAGCTCCTGCACCGCTCAGCTAAGCAACACTTACACTGTGGGTCTGGGCAGTTATGCTCCCCTTTTGTTCTCCTGCTGCTCTACTGACAGCCCCACCGAGACCAGCTATGTGATGCCAGACCCCGCTCTACAAGGACACAGCTTCTGTACCTTCCCAAGCAAAGCAGCTTGTGCTTCATTGACCTTGGATGGAGGCAGAGAGGGCGCAAGGCGGCTGGCACCAGTCCACGTGCCTTTGCCCTGCTGTTCAGTGGTCACTTGAGGTTCCAGTTCTTCCCCTTTCTGCCATCTGGTTCATAAAGGCTATTCTCATGTTAATTACTAACCTACTTATTTGCTTATGAATAGGATAAATTATATTTCTCCCTGGAGAAATCAAGTGCTCCCAATCTGAGGTTCCTTCAGAGAGAAACCTGTGCCCAGGCTCAACAGAAATAATTGGCTTTGCCCCAGAATAATGACAAAGAGATAAGCAATCTCTGCAGCCCAGCAGTTCAGCGAATCTATCTTCTCTTCCTAACGGCTGGATTAGAGGCTTTGTGTTCCCAGGCTCTGGAATAGTTTCTATCTCTCAGAGAATACAAATAATTGCTAAGAACAAACCATGCTATCACAGTTGTCATATATTTCTTGGTTGAGTTATCAGCAATAATTTATCTATTATCCAAGGTTTATTGTTTTGGCACCTTTGGGAAGCATACACGAAGCACCATGAATTTAAATCACATTGCATTTTGACAGTATCTTAAGATTTATGGAGAAACTAAAGTGAAAACAGAACCATTTTATATGTGGAAAGGATGGGGAAATTATTGATTCAAAAAACATTTAGGATGGTCTCGGTCTGGTAAGACAATGTGAACATATGTTTGACTTCAGATCCATGGAATAATGCCAGTGACCTGTAAATAGCGAGAGATTTTTAAGCAGTTTCACTGAAGTCAATGGGAGTCAAAGAGGGAAGCATTTTTGACTTCCAAAGTCACAGGTGGACTGACAGAGAATGCTTTTGAAAATCCTGCCTGCAATTCATACTGTTTATATACTGTTACTATACTGTTACTGTATATAGTATATACTATACTATACTGTTACTGTTTAACAGCCAGAAAGAAGTCTTTTCTATTTTGTGTTCAAGGAAAAATGTTTGCAGCCAGAACAAGGGGAACATCTGAAATACAGGGAAGCCTGATTGCACCCATGGATCTGTGTTCAACCCAGAGACCCTGAAGCTATAATGCCACTGCTGTTTTCCCTGGAAAACATATGGCTTTTAGCCTCTCTTGTACAGACTCTTTATTTCCCCCTAGGTCCTGTAAAACACATCTAATCATTAAGGTGATTCCCAGAGCATGGAAGTGAGTGAGAATGACCTAAATCCTTGTAAACTTTATTCAGCCCACTGGAGTCCTAGGCAAAGGTTTCAACTTTGAATCAGGTGAAAAATACTTCTTGGCAGTAGTTGCTTCTGTTGCTCCAAGGCAAGGAGGACAATTTGGCTGTTAGCCCTGCCCCTGGCTGCCAGTCCTGCCCCTGACTGCCCATTCAGCTAAAGGCATTGGTCTCATGACATTCATCTCTGGTGGCAGCATAAATCTGCATCCTCAAAAAGACACATTTTATCCTCACATTGTCACTTCAGTAACATGGCACCTAGAATACAAGGCTGGTGCCTTTTGATGAATTAAAATTTGATTCCAACTGAAAAATGCCATTGTGATAAAACAGATAGTTCAAAACTAATTAAGTTGCTTTGGGTTGGATTAATGACTAGTTTGAGAAAAAGTGGTTTGCTTTTTTTTAATATGCTATTATTTCCACCTCCAAATTAGTAATTATATTAGGCTGGCCATAAACTTTCAGCAATCCATATTTTAGAGGTCAGCCTTAAAACCAAGTTATTAATTATGCACATAGACATAATTCTTAGTTTCTAAAATCATTACAAAGTAACTAGAATTGAAAAAAAAAGAAGCAAAATGAAGACACTTTGATAGTAAATGCCTAGAAGAACTGAATCAGAAGAAACAAATATCTTAACCAGGTGATTATCACAGAAAAACAGTGAAAAATGACAAATCCAAAAGTAAAAAATGATCCAAATTGAGAAAAAAATTCTGTATTAACAGATAATAGGCATGAAAGACTCTTGTACTAACAAAGTTTTAAACACATATAGTTCTACATTCTGTTCCTCTTAAAAAATACTCAACAACAGAAAAAGTGACATTACAGATTTCCAACCAAACACACAGAGAAGCACATGCATTACTGAGTACGGGACATCAAGTCCCAGGATAACAACTTGTTCAAAGGCTTTTGTGCTGCATGAAACCAGCAGTTTAGAAACACAAGACTAATGCTCCTTTGAAAAGAGATGATGATTGATGGTTTATTTAATGCACTATGAGACCAGATCTTTGATCATCAGTGACAGGAGGTGCAAAAATTTTCATTGCCTATAAGGTACAGACATAAACATCAAACATTACTTTGTCTACTCCACGGCAGTTCTGTTTGCAAGATTATTCCCATTATTTCCACTATTTTATAATCCTTTAGTACTACAGGAACTAACATCTAAGCTTATGCAGGCTCCTATTCTCACAAAAGATTGGATCAGATGATCTTTCAAGGTCCCTTCCAACCTGGGCTGTTCTGTGATTCTATGATTCTATGAAGATATTATGTATTGGTTTTTTTCATATACTTTAAGAGGTCTAGTTTATATGTACAATTAAAATTATTAAATTCTTTAAAAAAATGAATGTAAAAATCCCGGTTGTGTGACAGTTTGCAAATCCCTACAGAGGTGAAACAAACAAGAGACACTTGGGATAAATTACCCTTCTTTGGGTCTGAGGTAGAAGAAGCAAATTTGAAGTCAAGAAAGATCAAGAACAGACTGAGAAAGGTGAAGAACAGAACAACTGCTCTGAATTTAATTTAATTATTTTAATGAATTAGACAACTGGAAAAAAAGGAGTAGAGTGGTAAAGGATATTAGAACAGGACAGATGATAAGTTCATTAGTCCTAGTGGAATAAAAGGACAGAAAGACATTTGTGGAAGAGAAAGCTTAATAGAAATAAGTTTTTCTATCATCTATAAAACAAGCGGAATTACGAATTTTAATTTTGAGGTTCAGCTTTTGAAGGGGAACAGGGTTGAGAGCTCAAAGTCTAAGTGTCTGCTTTATGAAAAATATGTCCTAAGGCTAACCTGATCTTTATGTACCTTAGCGAGGGTGTGTTCACCTGGTGTATATAGTTCTGTCCTCATAGCCCTGTTCTCTACTTGATACCTGGATGAAGCACACCATGTTCAGAAAACAACCGGTGAACAGCCTAGATATATTTCTTTATCCCTGTTGGTAAGGGACACTCACTGTGATGGCTGCAGAGTGGTGTTGACTAGTTTTAGCACTTAACAGGCATTATTTGGCTGTGTCAAAAGATAGCATCTCGTCCTACAGAACTTGCCTTTCTTTGTTTTCAGACTGTTTTCAGCTAGGGCTGTAACAATACAAAACAAAACCAAACCAAAATGAGAATAATATATTTAGAGTTTTGCCTTAAAGAGAACAAACCCAAATATTTTCAGACACAATCACCAACTTTTGGTCCTAGTTCACACAGGCAAAATTAAATGTGATTTTGCCTATGTATAGGACGTCTTTAGCTTTTGGCATAGTTACACTATGCTGTGGGATCTCTCTGACTTGCTTTATAGCTTGAAATGCATTTACAGGACTTTCTCCTCATCCACAGTTTACAATGTTAACAACAGAAGCAGCTCCACTGGGAAACTTGCTCTAAGAGGCTGCCACAATTTGCTGGTGGTCACTTCAGCTCAGAAAGATGCTTCAGAGTTGGTACAGTGGGGAAAAACTGCTATTCCCCTCTGCTGACCTTCTGAAATAGGTTTTTGCTGCTTAGATCAGACTGGTAGTTTGGTCTATTGGAATCCTTTCTGCACCATTTCCACTGAATCCAAAGGTAGGCATTAATGTTTGAATGGTGCCTGTTTTGTTAAGTGCTTATCAGTCAGGTCCATCTTAAACTGAGGTCATTAGATACTTCAATCCACACCAAGTGCTTGTATCTAGCTCCAGCTGTGTGTGCTCACTGCACCTCAGCTCCTTACTGTACAAAGAGCTCAGTATGTGCAGCAAAGTTGCATGAGCTGATACTCACTGATGTTACACTACACCTTGTTTCTGTACTCCCAAGTCCTAGAGGGCTTGTTGCAGGTGTTGTTCACTCCCTTCTTTTCTTCACCCAACCCACCACAGCCATTGACATGATGCACAGATGGCATTAGGCTGCCTTTGCCAGGTGTTGTCAGCACCGTCAGCATCTTGCTGTGTCATCAAGGCATTGCAAAGAGGATGCTGGAGGAGCCAGGATCTGACCTTACAAATTTGGTTTGTTCTTAAAGTAATCAAAAAGCAAACCTTAATCTAAAACAGACCCCCATACATTCTCTCGATGGTTTAGGGGGAAAACAGATCTGTAACCCTTCTCATCAACAATTTTAGCTATAAAGGCTGCACAGTTATTCACTAAACTCCACGCAATCTATGCATTCCATAGAAACTCTGCACCTATTTAAATAACCAAATCTTTCTCTTTTCCATTAGACAGAACTAGGGATCTATGCTGAATTTGAGATAAATGAACAACAGGATGCATAAGACAGTTACAGACTTTTGCTATATTTTAAAAAGAAGCGTTTGTCAGAGGGGAAAACCCCAAAAAACATCAGTAACATTGTTTCAGGGTAAGCTGTGCACTTCTAACACAAACACTGTCCATTTGCTTGTTAGTCTTATGAGAAAATCCTCTCTGTGATGCAAATGTCATAATTTTTAATTAGTTGAAGCCTTTTACTTACCTGTATCCACACTAAGCAGATTTTTTTCAGTCTTTTTTCACATCTTTACTTTCATTAAACTGTGGTCTCAAAGAATTCTCCTTAATTTTAGGCTATCAACTGAATTAAGAACCTAGTGGCTTGAGGGCTGTGCGGCCACTAAAACTTCCCTCTAGAGATGTTCTTTTCCCTCTGCAGCCATGGAGGGAACTCATGTTCCTCAGACACAAGCTCAAGCACAGTTGGATGACTTTTGTTTACTGTTGAAATTACAGGGGAAGAAAGGATAGGAGTGGGGGATTTTCCCTCTTCTACAACAAAACTTTTCCTTTGAGACTCCTGATCAACTATGTTCTTGATAGCAGACAGTCACTTCCCACCATAGGCAATTAAAATAATCAATTTCATGTGGCCATGGATGAGCAACTGATACATAACAATTTTTTGTCCTTCATTACTTTTCTAAAATATGGACTCCTGATCCCTGCTGGAAAGGAACAGGGAATGGACAGGAAAGGGGAAAATTTAAGTGGAAAGGGGATTCTAAGGACATTTTCTATTCATTGTAACTTGACTCTCACCAGATTAAATAAGAGAGCTGGTACAATGTAGTGTTGAATGTGTTTGCACACCAGCCTGCAAACTTGCAACCTTCATTCAAGCTACAAATCAGATTGCGAAAGCTGGTGTTCACATAACTAAACACACTCTGAGCCAAATGCCATCTGTGGCTGCTGCCTGCCTCAGCTTGCTGTGCTGGAGGTGATATTCACAGCATTGACCCCAGGAGGGGCTTGAGGGGAAGATACTTCCCAGCAGCTGAGGAATAGCAATAAAAGAACTTCATGGCATGAAATGTAATGCTGGTGCCTTAGCCCTCTTAAAGCAGGGAACAGAGGGGAATTTCTGTAATATTTCAGGTCTATTACCTTCTTTCTCTGGGGCCTGCATTTCCTCCGACCTATAAAAATGAGCTGAGAATGGAATAGCAGCAGAGCATTACAATGGCTTGTTTTCTGGGATGAGAAGATTTGGGTCTCTTTGTCCAGAATCTCACGTCCTGGGTGCAGTGTAAGCAGTGCCTGCATTGCCCTCTGCTCTCAGGAGCTATTCACAAAGCATCACCAGAAATACCTGGGATTCAAGCATGTGATATAAGCTCTCAAATGTGGTCCTGATGCTTTGGTGCTCTTCTGTGGCTGTTGTTCCTGCATACTGCCAAATGTTAGGATTCTCTTTGTTCACATTCATTGTTCTTGGTGAGGGAACAGGATGCAGGAACACAGGGCACAGCTGAATGCCTGAACTATGCCTTAAAATGAGGTCATTTGAGTTAGAACTAGGTAAACAAACTAGCTGAGGCTGCTAATTCATCCTTTAAATGTTTGTTTATTTACTGCATTCCAATGGTGTGACTTACATATTATCAAATCCACTTTTGTCAAATGCAGGAAGAAAAGAAAACCATTCTCCTCTGCACTGAGAGTCTGGAAGCCAAGTTTCTGCCTGAAACAATCTTGAGGGGCCGATTTATAGACATCCAAAAATGCAGGTTTACAAAGGCAGAGTGTCTCAATGCAGTACATACAGGTGGGGATTGCTACATTGCCTTAACAAGCACAACACAAAGCAAAATTCTCTAGAGTATGTTAATAATAAGGTTCTAATCTGATATATTTGAAAGCATTTTTTTCCTTAAGTGAAAAGGAGAGAATGTTCTCACTATATTACAAGGTATCAAGCTTACCTTTCTGAAAACTGTTTTCATGAAACTTGTGTTACTGTTTACATATTCTTACAAGTGTAACTGTTTTTCTTCCAGAAGCAGAATCTTTGGGTAGCACTCTCATACAATTTTAAGAGATGCTGTATGTGAACAGAAATTCAGAATTTAATTTTCCCATGTTGAGGAACTTCTGCTCCTAGAAAGAAGTGGGTTATCAATTTTCAATAGGAAGATTGGATAGAAAATGGGGAGAGCTGATTTATAGATTTGAACATTACTGTATACAAAATGGCAGACAGTCTTAAATAGTTCACCACAGTTCAGCAGGAGAGATCAGATAATCCCAGAACTCTGAAAGTACTGGCACACAAAGCTGGATGTCTGGTAGAAACCATTATAAATACACCCATCACACTGACTGTGGTAGCTTTTGACTAGAGAATAATAAACTTACTGGCTATATTTAATGAAAGAAAAACACAAACCAGGCATCTACTTATCCATTTGTCAGTATTCATGATTTCAGAACAATTTTGAAGAAAAACATAAGTAAAGACATGGAAGAAATTCAACAATACTTACCATATATGGATTCTGCCAGGCTTATCTGGCAGCTTTTGTGATAAGCTATTCTTGGGTAAGGGTGATGAACCACAACCAAACTATCTAGACTTGTCTAAAACACTTGTTACAGCCTTTGATCATGTCCTACATGAGAACTGAACTGAGATGAAGAAGATGAGCAAAATAGAAAGTGATCATTAAGACGGAAATAACTAATAGGGAGAAAGTGAGGTGTTGCTTTGAGCTGGTATCTATCGAGCTGAAAAGGGGTTTTTTTGACAGAGACCGGTAATGAAATGGGGTTGATTTAATATTTTAATTTAATTAATTGTCTTCCCACAGAAAAAGAGTACTTACAAACTTTGCTAAAAATGCAGAACGCTGAGAAGGATTACAAGCATAGAGGGTGGTCAAGATTTGGACAATCTTGAGGCCTGAATTTATGGAAATAGGGTGAGAGTTAACAGCACAGTGTGAAAGTTAAAATACCAGGGCACTATGAATTAGCTTCAGAAGAAACGGCAGTGGAAGGTTCCCAGTGTTCTGATGGTGAAGTAAAAACTGACTTTAAAAAGTTCATAGGCATGTCTGTTTTCTTGCCTAACTGTTCTCAAAAATGTGGTTTTGTTGAATAAGCTTGGGTTTCATATGTTTACCTGCTGCTCTGCTTTCCTTTTTCAGTGGCTTATTTTTCCTTTTCTCAGTTTCTGAGTGTTTTGAAGCTATTATCATTACAATGATAGGGAAGGAAAACTGAAACCTTAAAGCAATAAGAGGAAGAGTTTTTATGTTTCAAGATAGCAGCAAAAATTAGTAACTTGCGCATTGAATTTTCCTTTGCCTTTTGGCAGGATTATGCAAAAAGCAGAGGAGAAGGACTTTTTTAAGAGGTAAGGCAGATGGTTGCTAGAAAAGGTAGCTCCTACACAGAGTTTCAGACAGCTCAACAGGCCCATGCATTTTCACTGATGCACTAAAACAAAACCCCAGAAAGTATCAGTGACAGAGTTCTTGAAGGATAAGGCGCCAATGAGCACTGCTGCCTACATTCAGCTTACAGATGGGCTCAAGTAGCAGCTTGTGCAGAGTGAGATGGAGGGTGGGAGTGATCTTGCCACATAGCCCAGCTCTCATGTAACACAGTTCCTGGACCTCACTTGTGGGAAAAGTAGTTTTTGGGGGTACCCACAGGCAGTCAGGAGGATTACAGTAATCAGTGCAGGTGCAGGGGACAAGGCCCAAGTACCTTATTTGAAGAACATGCTTGGGAAGAATCAAGGGGCTGTGTTTTCTTCTGGTGGGGATTTTTTAAGGGCAACCTGCCAAGCACTTCAGCAGCTAATTATATCGGGAGTTTATTTTTTGAAGTGTTTATAAGTGATCCAAAAAGAGGGAGGTTTGATTCTTCCACTTGACATGTGCCAAATATAATTGGAATGATCACACACTGGTCAATCTTGGTCAACAAATTGGATTTGTAATTTTGGCAATCACCCATCTTTTGAAAGGCCCTCTGAAAATCAGGATGGTTTGTTTCATACAACGCTGACAGTTTGTGAACAAAAAAAGAATAGAAAAATAAGCACTTTCTTTCTAGACAAATAAGATCTAGGATGAAATCTTACTCTTTTGAAGTTGATGGCAAAATTCCCATTGGCCATGATTTCACCCCAAATCTTTCAGCAGTGAACCTAATAGTTCCTAGTAGATCTTCTGGAAAAATGCTGTGCAAAGTAATCTGATAAAGTTATCTTTCCTCCTTGCAAATATTCCCAACTGTAAACACTGTCCTACCTGCAAAAACCTTATCATTTAAAGGAATGTGAGGGAAGCTAGTAGTTTCTTTAGTCAATACCACAATGTCAGGGGAAATGTCTAAAAGTACTTATAACAAAAGTTGAAGACTTTTTCAGTCCAAAGTTTGATAGTATTTTCTTGTCGGTCTAGTCCCTAAAGTTCCTCAGCCTGTCATTCTGAAAGACTGGCTCAAGGTCAGTCGTTTGTGGTAACTTCTTCTCTTGTACCCCGTACGCATTCTTCTGAATTGTTTTTGTCCTTCCTGTTTTCAAAATCTCTGGGGCTTACTTTTTAAAAACCTAGAAGGAGAAATGGGAAATAAGTAACAATTTCTTGTTCTAAATGTTGCCATTTTATCTCTTCTCCCCATTTCTCTTTTAATTTTGTATTTATTTTAGGATTCCCACCATATTTTAATTAGAGATGAAAAATCTATAAGACTAGAAAACTCTATTTTTTTTATTTTAAAAACTACTTCTTTTAGGCCCTAGTACAGCAAAGAAACAATTCCCTGTTAAATTTAAACATTTATTGAAGTCCAATGTGACTTAAGCATGTTAAATGCATTTCTCAAGAAAAATGGAATATGTCTATATATCTTTCACCTATATAGCATCAGGCTGTGCACTTCAGATTGCTACTGACACTATCCAGTAACCTTCACTCTAGGTTCTCCTACTATCAGCTGAGCTCTTTTGACTCCAGTGGAAGCAAAATACATTTCTATAGTTATTTCTCTCTGTGTCAGATGTTAGTTGATAGAATTCAGGACAAAATCCAAACTTCAAGAGAGGTCATTGACTTCTAAACCTTTCTCATTGATACATATTTGCCTTTGTGACAAATATCAAAAACTCAAAAATTACTTAATCTTCGTAAAAAATGTCATTTATACATGGCATGTTCAAAACCAAAGAAAAATTACAAGTGTTTGTTCAAAGAAAATAAAAGTAATCCAAATCAAAATACACTGCTGCAAATGTAATATATAAATACAGACACAAAGATGCAAGATTTCTAATTTAGATTTTCAATTCCAATGATTGCAAGTTTTTGTCAATGTAACAGTGGATAAAAATGCTTTCAAAACTGTTTACTAACCCAGCTGCCTAGCAAGAAGCTCAATCTATCAAAAGCCAAATTAGCTATAGCTCTCCTGGCTGCCACTGACGACAAAGTTTAGACTGTCTGAGAGCAAGCCTCCCACTGAAATGAATTGAACATTTTTGAATGGCAGCCAACTATACTCAAAATTTGCTTCTTTCATGAAGACTTAATCCCTTCTGTATATTATTTCCTTGGTAAATTTTATTCCATAATGTGGAGTACAGATACTCAGTTAATGACCAGGCAAACATAAAAATATAAAAACATATTAAAATCTACAGAGTTCATACAAATGTTAGCATTTTTACATCACATATATTTGCAGAAAGGACTATCAGGTCATGTAAGTAAATTAATTGTGCCCATTTTCTGCAGTTACAGAATCACCTGAGATATCAAGATATCCTTTGTGCTTCACAGAGTCACAGAATGGTAGGGGTTGGAAGGGACCTCTGGAGATCATCTAGTGCAACCCCCCTGGTAAAGCAGGTTCACTTAGAGCAGGCGGTGCAGGATCATGTCTGAGACTCCACAACCTCTCTGGGCAGCCTGTTGCAATGCTCTGTCATCCTCAACGTAAAGAAGATTTTTCGTTATGTTCAGATGGAACTTCCTGTGTTCCACTTTGTGCCAATTGCTCCTGATCTTGTCACTGGACAACACTGAAAAGAGTCTGGCCCCAGCATTTTAACACCTGCTCTTTAGATATTTATAAGCATTGATAAGATCCCCTCTCAGTCTTCTCTTCTCCAGGCAGAACAGCCCCAGGTCTCTCAGCCTTTCCTCACAAAAAAGGTGCTCCAGTCCCCTAATCATCTTTTTAGCACTCCACTGGACTCTCTCCGGCAGTTCCTTGTCCTTCTTGAACTGGGGAGCCCAGAACTGGACACAGTACTCCAGATGTGGCCTAACCAGGGCAGAGTAGAGGAGGAGGAGAACCTACATTGACCTGCTGGCCACTTTCTTCTTAATACACCCCAGGATACCATTGGCCTTCATGGCCACAAGGGCACATTGTTGGCTCATGGTTAACCTGTTGTCCACCAGGACTCCCAGGTCCTTCTCCCCAGAGCTGCTTTCCAGCTGGTTAACTCTTCACCTGTCCTGGTGCCTGGGGTTATTCCTTCCCAGGTGCAGGACTCTACACTTGCCCTTGTTGAACTTCATGAGGTTCTTCTCCGCCCAACACTCCAGCCTGTCCAGGTCTCACTGAATGGCAGCACAGCCTTCTGCTGTGTCAGCCACTCCTCCCAGTTTGCTCCCATCAACAAACTTGCTGAGGGTACACTCTGTCCATTCATCAAGGCTATTGATGAATATATTCAACAGGACAGGATCCAGTTCTGCCACCACTAGCTACAGGCCTCCAACCGGACTCCACACCACCAATCACAACCTTCTGAGCTCTGCCATCCATCCAGTTCTCAACCCACTTCACTGTCCACTCATCTAACCCACACTTCTTAAGCTTACCTATGAGGATTTTATGAGAGACAGCATCAAAAGCCTTGCTGAAGTCAAGGTAGACAACACCCACTGCTCTCGCCTCTTCTACCCAGCCAAGGCTGTCCCCAGCTTTCACATCCTCAACCAGTCCTTCTTTGTTTGTTAGCACAAGGTCCAGCATCACACCTCTCCTCATTGGCTCCTCAACCACTTATGTCAAAAAGTTATCAACATCAATGCTCTGCAGGAACCTTCTGGACTGTGTGTGCCTGGCTTGTAACCTTTCCAGAAAATATCAGGGTGGTTGAAGTCCTCCACGAGAGCCAGGGCTTGTGATCATGAGGCTACTTTCAGCTGATTATAGAAAGCCTCATCAACTTCCTTGTCCTGATCAGGTAGCCTGTAGTAAACACTCAGAACAATGTCTCCCACATTAGTCTGCCCCTTAATCCTTATCCATAAGATCTCAACTTGCTCATCATACATCCCTAGGCAGAGCTCCATACCTTCCAGTTGCTCTCTCACATAACAAGCAACTCCACCACCTTGTCTTGCTAACCTGTCATTCTTAACAAGTACATAGCCATCCGTGACAGTGTTCCAGTCATGCAAGCTATCCCACCATGTCTCTGTAATTGCAGTGAGATCATGGCCTTGCAACTGCACACAAATCTCCAATTCATCCTGTTTATTCCCCATGCTGTGTGGATTGGTGTACAGGCATTTCAGAGAGGGACTCGAGTACACAGGTATCCCTAGAGGGGTGCAAGAGGGTATTCCACAGCCATACAGACCCTTGGTGTGGTTGAGCTTCTGGTTCTCATCTTGGGAGGCAGCTAAGGAACATTTGTCATGGCACTGGTTGGCCTGGAGTATTCCCCAGTTGAGTGTGATGGCATGAGCATTGCCATTTTGGACCCCATTCCCCAAGTCCTTCAGTTTAAAGCCTCAGTCACCAAGTTGGTTTAAAAATTTACCAAGTTGGCCAGCCTGATGGCAAAGATTATTTGCTTCTTCTAGACAGGTGGATTCCATCCCTCTCTATAAGGTTGTAGTCTGCAAAGAATATCCCATTGTCACAAAAAGCAAAGCCCTCATGGTGGCACCAGCCAGGCAACCAGAAGTTGATACATACTATAGGCTGCCCTTTTGCGTCCAGCTGGTAGAATGGAGGAACTTGGGCCTCAATATTTTTCACTTGTCTCTCCAGGGCTTTGTAATCTTCCTTGATTCTGCCCAGATTACAGGCTGTGGTGTCATTCATGCCCACATGAAAGAGCAACAATGGATAGTGATCTATGGTCTTGACAAGTTGTGGCACCTGCCAGCCAATATCATGGATCTTAGCTCTGGGAAGGCAGCACATGTCCCATGAGTCCCTGTCAGGTCAGCAGATGGGTGCCTCAGTGCCCCCCAACAGAGCACACATCATTTCTTTCTGCGATATCTGCAGTGTGCTACTGGTGCAGTTATTCCTTTTGGGCTTTGCTCGTGAGTGTCTACTGCTGATAAATCTTCACATCTGCTTTTAGTTGTGATGCTAGAGGGTGGAGACTGTGGTGGAGACCTGCTTTTGTGGGTCACCAGGGTCCAAGATGCTTCATTCTCTGGGGTGTATGTTACTGGAGCATGGTTCTGAAGCCACCTATCTATCTCTGCCTCGTCTCTAACGCTGCACAGTCTGTTAACTGTTTCCTGTAACTCAGACACCTGACATATGAGGTCATTAACCCATGCACACCTTGTGCAGGTACTCACCTTTTCCCCAGGAGAAAGGTCCAGGCACTCATTTCAAACTGTTCTGGTGCCAGTGAAATGTTCAGGGACTCCCTGCAGTCTGAGACCTGGATGGCTGCTTGCTTACACAGGATCTCTGTCTGTGTTGCCACATCTATTCTGGCAAGCATAGGGGACAGAGCTTTCCATTGGGTGGATACCATAGTTGGGCTGCCTCTGAGATGTTGATGACCACAGACTAAACCCATCTCTTGAGCTGGCAGTGTTGCTACACCGTTCCTATGTGCCCTTCCACCCAAATTGCCATGCCACGTTCTGGCTGAGGCCCCACACTCTGTTTGCCTGCTCTGGTTGCCGTGTTCCTGGTTGCTGGTGCTCCCCAGGTGAATTTTTATAGGCATGGGGGTGGGCATCATTGCTCTGTCAATGCCCAGGTCTCATCTGCAGTTCCCATGAGAGCTTCTGGCTCATGTACTGGAACTGTCAGTTAGTCTGGTGTCTCTCCACCTTGGGAAAAACCTCCCATTTACACTTGGTTTGCCAAGAATCTGTCAGTCAGGAGTGGTTTGGGCCCCTCCTCCACTGCAGCTTCCTTGTGGACTTCTCGCATCTCTTTCAAAAAAAGATTCTGGGTATCTAGGTGTGGCTCCTGTAATCATAGTAGTGTTGTACCATTGAAGCATGTAAGAAGAAAAGCAACAATAATTTTCTCTTTCCCTCTTTTACTAAATTTTGTATTGAGCTTAAAAATATATTTTTCTTTGATTCTGCAAGGAACTGAGTTGATGTACCAAAAGTGAGTGGAAAAAAATATTCTAGGATGGTGAATGTGAAGAAATCACTTTTTCACTTAGTTCTGACGGGTTTTGGAAATCATAAACAGTAGGGATAGATGTGCAAAGGCCAAGAGGAGAACTGCTTCATTGAGATTTGCACAGCTCATTGCTTACACGTTTGCTCTCAGCTCAATGCTTTCTGCGTTCCGCTCATGCCATTATCGTGGCAGGCTCACCCTGACCAGAGCTCAGGATGACTGTTAATAATCCACAGGAGGGAAAGTTTTGCTATCAAAAATTACAAACAGCCTTGCTTGAGACATCATTTTTCTTGAGAGGGCTTCCAAGTCTTAACTGTGTTTCTGGCTTTGCAGAACACTTCACAGATTTCCATGTAACCTTTGTATGGAGGGCTTGCTAATCTCTGCGTTGTGCCAATTTTGTGCTTTTGGCTTTATGGAAAGAGGATAAGGAGAAATAGAAGGATGTTTAATATCATTGGGAACTAAATAGAACAACAGACATCTCTTCCAGTTCCCCTTAGTTTATAGGAGAAAACGAACTCTTCAGTTCTTCAGCTATTTTCCTCCTAGGCCTTAAAGATGACTCCCAAAATAAAATGAGGCTGGTGGACCAAGTGCAAAACATTGGGACAAATTATTGGCAGTGTAAGTTTTCTAATACAATCCTTTTTCACTCTCTTTATTCTACAGCTTCTTCTCAAGTCCATGCCTTCCTTTCCTACCTCATCCAACTCCTCATTTTCTCACAAATTTGGGCGTTGTCTGTCAGTGTCACTGCAGCTCCTCTTTAATGAAACATATTCATAAGATCATGTTAGCTTGTTACATACTTATTTATCCTCCCTATGTATCTGGAATCACAAGATCTTCTTCCCATAGTGACATTTCCCGTTCTCCTTTCCATTTGTCCCGCACAACTTGGGCTTTCATTCATTACTCCTGCTCCATGTGCATGAGGAAAATGGTATCTGGGCGGCAGTGTCTTGTATGTCTCTCAAACACTGGTCAAGAAGCATTGATCAGCTTCTCATACTGTCCCAGTGATACTGACTTAATTTAGAATATTTAAGGTATTAAGAAAAAACCCCAAAAGATAAGAGGATGATAAACATGGGTACTCTTGAGCTAAAATAGAGCCCACTGCTGTTCTTCCTGACATCGATGGTATCTTAATCTGTGATTTGCCTGGGGCTCTGAATGCTGTAAATCTATGAATGTTGACACATAGCCAACAGCTCTGTAAATTAAATGCCCTTTACTTTACCCCAAACTCTTCAAATATGTTCAGTGAGGCAGCTCATCAGCTCATTTCTTAAAAGAAGAATGTCCTTAGGCATTCAATATAAAACTCTCTGAAGTTAATTCCTCATGATTTCAAGAGCAATTGGATCAAACCTTTTTAGCATATAAACAATTTCAATCTAGTTTCCATTTTTTTTTTAATTTTTTAATTTGGGGATTTGGTTTGTGGGGTTGTGGGGTTTTTTGGTTTTTGTTTTTACATCTCAGCATTTACTGGACTTCCAGAACCACAATGGAAAAACAGCAAAAATCAGCCTTTTCTTTCTTCCTTCCATTATTTTTCTTTTGATGAGAACCTTCTATTTTGTATTCATCATTCATGTGACACTTCTACTTTCCACAGATGTTTTAAGTTATATAGGATATGTAGTTTTAGGCCCCTCACTTCAAAAAAAACACTGAGGTGCTGGAGTGTGTCTAGAGAAGGGCAACAAAGCTGCTGAAGGGACTAGAAAATATGTCTGATGGGGAACAACTGAGGGAGCTGGGATTGTTCAGTCTGGAGAAGAGGAGTCTCAGAGGGGACCTCATCGCTCCCTACAACTCCCTGAAAGGAGGATGTAATGAGGAGGAGGTTGATCTCTTCTGCCGTGCCCATAGTGAAAGGACAAGAGGAAACAGCTTTAAATTGCAGCAGGGGAGATTCAGATTGGACATTAGGAAAATTTTCTTCCCTGTAAGGGTGATTGGGTATTGGAACAGGCTGCCCAGGGAGGTGGTGGAGTCACCGTCCCTGAAGGTGTTCAAGACGCATCTGGATGTGGCGCTGGGTGATATGGGTTAGTGGTGATGTAGGTAGGCGGTTGGACTGGATGAACTTGAAGGTCTCTTCCAACCTTGATGATTCTGTGATATGCAGCATCTGTATGCTCCCACTAGCAAACAGCCAGCATCCAAACTTGCCAAAGTAGAAGGTGCATTTTTTTGGCCTGGTCTTCTGTTGGCTTTTGACTTAGTAAGCACAAATTATGCCATTTTTAGTGTTTCTAAGCCAGACCTATTTGCTATCTGTTTGCTTTAGGGTAAGCCAGCTATGTGCTGTACGCAATGTAAATGGGCATGTACGCAACAGAACCTTTCACAAACTTCCACTCTGCTGCTGAGGAGAGCTGCTCTTCCCCCACCGTGTTCCCACAGTATGGATGCTTATTTAAAACTTTTTTTTCCTTTCCCACGTTCTTGATTCTTTTTGATAACATACATGTAATTGTGAAAATATAAAGGGGCCAAAGGTTTGCTTTTGGAGTGATGGATGCCTAGGACAGTGGGGGTTTACACAAGATGGCAAGTCTTCTCTAGGGTTCGATTATTTTGTGGGCACATAGAAATATTACAACTAATTTGTTTTCACTTTTTTTAATACCAATGAGACCACATATAGCTCAGCTTATTACTGTACTGTCCCTTAAAGTAAGTGACTAGTCCAAAATGACTGCACGTGAGCAGTAAATTGAACACTGCTGCCAAGGTAGCGACACAGAGAATCTAACAGGAGTGGTTTAGAAATACATTTCCATCTTTCAAATGTGCCTGTTTTCTGTTCCTTCTGTGTATTAGTCCTTGAAGTATTTTAAACACAGGATGTTCCTCACATTGCACATGGGGAAAGTCAGTGGCAAGGCTGGCTCAACCAAGAGATTGTATTCAGCAAGCGGCAGATCGATGAGCTGGATGCACACAGATGCCCAGCTTTATTCTCTGTGCCAGCTGCTTTGCCATTTTCTCAGCCTGGCAGCCTTGATTACTTCCGTTTGCCAAAAGGTGTGACCAAAACTTCATCTTCTAGTTTAAGGAGATGGTGCTTTATCTCATGCCATTATTGTTGATGTGAAAACTGCATATAACAGCCGAATTCAGGAGTATAAAAGACAAAGGATGTCACACTTTGAGAACAAACTTATCTATGCTTGCTCAGAGAAGACAAAATTTTAAGAGGGTTTACTTACATTTCTATACTGACCTAAAAAATCACTTTGTTCTAACTTAAAGGGAGAATTTTACAGTGCCAATTCACTCCTTGGCCTCCTTGCTGAGTACACTAATTTGACAGTTTGTTTCATCTATGTGGACAAAAAATAACAGAAAACAACATTATTTGGTTCGGTTCTGTTTTGGATTCATGGGGTAACATTGCTGAAAGAATTATATCCAGGCACTCAAATTAAAATCAAGCCTACATCATATCTGCACCCTGAGTTATATTTGGCAATGTACAAGTATTTTGAAAGTAATGGGAAGTGAGTAAACCTTGAAAAAATATGGATACTCCAAATGTTGACATCATTGCTGTAAACTTTTTCATTGCTCTGGTATTTGGAGTACTCTGCACTGTTTAATTTGGGCTATTAACATTCCAAATGAAAGCAGCAAGAACTCCACCATTAGTTTATCTCTCTTAGACTAATCTTAACACACACCCAAGTCTGTCTAGCTTTCCAAGAACCACATGGTACGGTTACGTTTCAGAAGCACATTATCTACGCTGTCTGCTTTAGCCATTTTACTGACACTGCCTAAGTGGCCCCCCTGGAAGCACTTACCTCTCTCCAGTGACTATGTAGGGAGTTTGCTCTTCTAATTCTTCTGAATCAGAGCAAAATTAGATCTTACAGTAGACTAAACCGAATAACGCCAGTATGTCCACCAGTGTCAGGTTAGAGTTTTGATCCTTTAAATCTTATTCATGCAAATAAATCAGCGGTGCTGCTTGTGGAGTGGAAGAGAAGCAAAGCTATGTTATTAAAGGTCATGGGACCAGGGCTTTAGAATATCTATGGCTTTTGCTCGACTCAGCCTTAAAATTCCCATGCTTGGCCCCCTCCCTCCATTGCTGTATTTTAGTCAATTTCGAAGTAATATTCCCAGCACAATATAATTCAAAGCAGCCTCTTATTTTTTTATAGATGTAGTAAAAGCACAGTTATGAAAACAAACATCAGCTAACAATATAATAATGATGGAAAGGGCAAGATGCAATATAATCAAATCAAAGAAGTTCAGTCCAGCATTATCTCTTCACCAAATACTACACACAGATACATACACAGAGAAGCACTCCTAAAAACTGCTACACGGAATCTACCCTTAGCTTAACCAGCCTCTCCACTTTATTACCTACTGATGTAGTAAAGCCTTCTGGCATTCATTTAATAAATGCAATGAAAATTTATAAAAAGATAATGATGAACAAGATTTGAAACTTCTTTCTCTGCAGCCACAGACTCAGCTGAGTTCAATGTCGTTTCCTTTAAGATTCAAATCTGACATGTCAGTGCATAGGGGAAATTTTGAATTATCTTTACTACAGACAATTACTAGATTGTTATACTGATAGTGGCATTCCTCAGGAGCCAGTATTGGGACCGATGCTGTTTAACAGTTTTGATGGTGAAGGCTCTGGGGACACCTTCTAGCAGCCTTCCAGTACCTGAAGGGGCCTACAGGAAAGCCGGAGAGGGACTTTTTACAAGGGCATGGAGTGATACAATGAGGGGGAACAGTTTCAAACTGCAAGAAGTTAGATTTAGATTGGATATTAGGAAAAAAATTTTTCCTGTGAGAGTGGTGAGACAGTGGCCCAGGTTGCCCAGAGAAACTGTGGCTGCCCCCTCCCTGGCAGTGTTTAAGGCCAGGCTGGATGGGGCTCTGAGCAACCTGGTCTGGTGGGGGGGGTCCCTGCCCATGGCAGGGGGGGTGGAACTCAATAATCTTTAAGGTGCCTTCTGACCCAAACCACTCTGTGATTCTATGATTCTATGATAGTGCAAGAAAAATGATGCCGGGTGATGAAAAAAGAAAGGAAAAGGCTGTAATTATAAAGAGCACATTTATAGCTTTCTGTATGTCTGATGCACACTTTTTACTGCAGGAATTTCAATCCCTTTTTATTTCAGTGTTTCAGTAAGTTTCTTTGTTCTGAAAGGCCATGAAATCCATTAACACAAATCTAACAGTAATAGGTGTGAAAATTACTAAAACACTGTAGAATAACAAAACTACTGGGAACAGGAGAAGGAAGTGTCAGGGGGCTGGAACACCTGAAACACACTTGAAAATTTTATTTTAACTGATGTTTATTGAAATTACCCTTCAACCCTTTTTTTTCACATTTTTTTGGGGAAAAAAAGTAAATCTTAACACCTTCTATTTTAAAGAATTTTAAAAATGGACAATTCTTGTGAAAGAATTCTTGGACAATTCTGCTGAAAATATTACTTTTGTAAAAAACAAAACCCTCAGCTCTGATTCAAAGAATCAGAGAAGACAACATACCAAGAAGAGCACATTCCCCTTTCAGGACCCAGAAACTGGGACATTAGCCCTCATACACTTCTCAACACTCATTCAAGGATATTGTCACCATTTCAGTTATGTAGGGCTGCACAAGGTAGGCAGATAGCTGTACGTCTGGGGTGTAGATCAAGTAAAATACAATGCAGGGAAAAAAATCTGTGGATGATTCGTGTAAGTGCTTATAGCATGCTGAATTTATAATTGTATAGCCTTTAATTTGGGGAATTGAAATTCATGAGCTGGAAAATGTAGATTTGAATGAACATTAATTAAGACATTCACCTTTCCCACATAAATTGTGGAAATCAATAGGACTTTCAGTAAAGTATATTCAGTTGTTTCACAATACATAGATACCATTGCTACCCTTGTGTGTGCATTATGTCGCTTAGGGTTATCTTGTTCCAGTACTAAGTCCTGCAATAGATTCTTCACAATCTTTTTATTTAAGTTTGTGGTACTGAATGGTACTTGGGCAAGTTTCATCTTGTTTCAGTAAAGGTTAATTTGTTTTGTAACTCCTGAAGCATGCGTGGTACATTTATAGCTTCCTTGCACTCAGAGTGTCTGCTGACCTCATCTGCTGCTCTAAAGATCTGTTTAAAATATATCACCATTTGGATCAAAGTAAATTTGGACACAATAGAAAAATACGCAATATTCCCATACTATTTTAGGTTTATCTAATTCATAATCTTACTAAGAGTTGGACATTGAATTCCTGTTAGCAGTAGATAGTAGTGAGATACCTACCATATTATTTTACACAGTTGTCCAAAGTGAAAGGTCTTGTAGTGAGAAAAAGATAAAGACAACTACGGACAAGAGAGTTAAATACAAGTGCTAGATTTAAAAGGGAAGGTGCTGTTTCAGGATGCCAGCCATGTTACACAGTTGTTTTCCCAAGACAGGGACACAAGGGTTGAAGGCACCATACAAAACCTCTTGGGGAAAAAAAGGTAAGTGAATACTTGGCAGCTGTTTGAGAGGAAATGGGGAGCACAATGAAAAAGTGAGGAAAAGGAAAGGAAACACTGTAGCCAGGCAATCTGACAAGCACAAAGGCAGCACTATACATACACTACAGAACATACAAGCAAAGAATACAGATTTAGGTAAGAGAGAGGATAAGGATTTCTTGGCTTTTTGACCCTTTTCTGCATGTATCTCTGAATGATAGCAGACAGTTTGAATAAGGCCAATTCCACATCACTGGTCATACCTTCTTAGATGAAGGGATACTTTTTGCAGTGTCAAATATAGCTGAGTTTATCTTGTCCTGCCATCTGGAAGCAAAGAAGTGCAACCATGGGATACAGTTTAAGACTAAAAGAACTGTAATGATATTCCTGGCTACAAAAGGATGAGAGAGCAGACTCACCCTGGAGCCCTGACAATTTTCAAAAGCTTTCCACCATTTTAATTTATCACATTAAAACGTACATTGTTTCCTTAGACTTTCAGGCTTCAGGTCACACTCCAGAGGAAGTATTCCCTTTCCTTTCCTCATTCCAAAGATTATATAATATATATTCAGGAGCCAAGACACCATGAGGAATTAACCACATCAATACTGTTTTCAGTTGACTGTACTTACCCTTGACAGATTGCAGAATCTATATTCAGTTCCTCAAGCACAAAAAAATTACCTGAATAGACAGAATACATCTTTGCAGTTCAGTAAACTGTGCAGTTCTCTAGTTTTTGAGCAATGCACAAGAGAATTACAGAAAGATGTATAGACCCTTGATGATCCATTCTCAGGAGGAAATCTGAAAGAGGTCTTGAGGAGAACATGAAAATTTTATTTTCTTCCAGGAAGTCAATTAGAAAAGTCTTCAACAATTTTTGAAATAAATTTTGATGTGTTCAACTGTCAAAAATCATGTTTTCACTGAAGCCAATGGCAGTGCTCCTGCAGATTTCAGTGGCTATAAAATCAAGATGTGACTTCTGATACAGAAGATAGTGTTACATAATTTATTTTGTGCTTAGAGGCATCAGACCAGATTTGTAAAGATACTTTCATTGCTCAGCTGCCATTGAACTAAGTAGAGGCAGATAGTTTAATAACACATTTCTATAAAATCTGAATCAGATTAGAGGACTTAAATCTTGAAGCCAATGTAAAAATCCTTATGGTCAACTGATACTTCAGATCATTTAAACTGATCATGTTTATATTTTTAATTCAAGCAGTAGCCTCAAATGTACAGTGACTTTTTGATGCAAGGTTATATGTTTGTTATCTCTTGTTATCTATTTTCTTGAGTTAGCTTTTGCTAGCTGCAGAAAACTTTGAAAAACAAACACAACAAATCTGAAAATTATGCATTTATTTAGACACGTCAGAATTGTAAATCTTATTACTCTGTTAATTCCATTAACCTTTCATTAATACTTTCATTAAAATCCAGAAAGGAGCTCTCCGTCTAGCTTGGAGGTGCATGACTCTCTTTAAACACAACAGTCTGGGCTTTGCTAGGGAAGAACGACTTTTTATCTTTGTGACAGAAATCCCAGCTGACAGCCCTGTTTATGCTACAGAAAATAATGACTGCTGACAGTCTCAAGGACCACCGGGTGGGTTATTTACGTTTGAAACATTTGAAATCAACTCTGTTTAGATAATGTTTCAGTTTTGCATCTGGCTTGCATGCACATGTTGCTTATATACTGTAATAAAGTTAGTACATTTCATTGGAACTGTAATCAATAATGTCCAAGTTTCATACTGTCAGCCAGGGTCTATTAACATGAAACTCTTGAGTTTCATGTTAAACAATTTGTTCATTTGAATTTTGAAGCCCAGCTGTTAACAGAAAACTCTTCATGTTTAAGAAAATTGGCAATTTTAAAATGCAAGCTAATAACACTTAGGCTTTTTATTCTGACATCACCCTCAGGAGAAGAATACAAATATAGTTTTTTAATTTTATAACAGGCAAAAAAAACCCCATATTCCAGCCCACTTGAGTTCCTTAGGCTTGATATGTACACTGTTGACAGATATAATCAACAATTAATATTGTTAAACTAAGAGCCCTAGATTATGGTAATCTATTTAGCAACGTATGATATGAACAGTTTTAAGAAATAACAACTTTTCATGAGATCTGTATTTTCTTCAGTTCATATAGTTCTCTTTTCAGCTCATTATTTTCCATCTCTTTGTTTTGCCAAGAATATTTCTAAACTGATCAAAAGAAGAATAAGTTGAAGGGTGTTCTATTAAACTAAAACAATTCTCTGACTATGAAGTTAGATAGATACATACTTCTATCCAGTATTTGTCTTAGTACCAAAAAAGGCAATGATAAAATAAGCAGATAGCTCAAGTGTGTCAAAACTAGCAACTAAGATTAATATCCTGTATTAATGCCTATTACCAAAGTAGATATGAACTTATATTGCTGTTAATTACATGTTTCCCTTTCATAGATTTTCCATTCTTCATTCACAGTGGCATTGATCCATAGTTTCAGTTCATGTTCCCATTTGGAATCTTTTCTTAATAGGATTTGAAATTGTGTCTTCTTGCTTAATTTAGTAGGTCATGGAGAAAAAATCATACTTATTTCTGAAATGCAAGAACAAAGTTTATATACAGAGATCATCCTAAAGGATTGCCAACAAAATGACATCAGGATGACAGCTTCAAGGAACAAATTAATCTTCTCTACTACAGACTCCAGGAAGCACTCTAGAGGGCATTTCATGCAACCTACCTCTCTCGACTGACTGCTTTGGAAAAACAGGTATCTAACTCGGGAGGACTCCTAAACCTGCTTGAACAGGTACCTGAAAATAGATGGCATAAATCTAGCTATATTTTCAAAAATAAAAATGCACTTTGGATGACGCATTGGTTGGTGCTGAATATCCTTCCCCTCTACTTTTGCTTTTGCTTTTTAACATTTATCATCAGTGAGGCAATGAGTGCTAATCTACAGAAGGGGACCTCTATGTATTGGAAGAAAAAGCCTTACTACAAGAAAAAAATTCTTGACATCATGAAATACTCAAACTAAGGTAATGTTCCAAAACTTGAGAAAGCAAAACAAGGAAATAACCGTAGGATTTTACTTTTTATAAAATCCTTTTGACCATTCTCTAAGTGATCTACAGGAAAAGATGCTGGTAGCCTGCACAGGAATCGGCAAAGAAAGTCAGGGCTGCTTCAGAGTTTCAGTTTCAATTGGCTTCATACACGTGAGATGTATGGGATGGCTTTTATGTGACAGAAGAAACTGACACATAGATATCAGTATCACATAGATGGTAACACAGAAAAGAAAAACTTCGCTTGGACTGATGCAAAGTCAGTATCCTTTCTTCTAGGAGTGTGGGCTACTGGAAAGCTATGTTAAGAGTATACATGACTCGAAAGTGTGATAGTCATGGAGAAAATACTGATTGGATTGTTCTCAGAAGCATATAAACACATCAATAATCACTGTCTCTCACTGTAATTTGAGCAGCAGCCTGACTCCTAGTAAAGTCAGCAGAGTAACATATTTTAAGTAAATGTAGCACCATTTAATGCTTAAAGTCTACCTCAAAGCTATCGAAAGAATCCCCCTGATATAAAATGATCTGGAACAGGCCCAAGTATTTTCAGCATTGCCAGAAGGAAACAAGGGGTTAGTCTGAAAAGCATGAAATCAGATATGCAAAAGGAGTGATCCAAAACACATCAAACACAATCTTTGGCTACAAAATCCTAAAGCAGCTTGTCCTGGTTACATTTGTAAGAATCTGATGGCTGACAAGAAACCAATTACAATAAGAGACTGATGTTTTGAACTTCTGGCTTAACTGTGGCCTTAATTTTGACATCAAATATGACAGAAAGAAATTGGGACTGTTAAAATACAAGACACACTAAAGGGAATACCAGGCTGAGAGCAAGTAATAGCCTGAGACAGGTTTTAAAAGGTAATGGGCAGATTTAATTTCCACAAAAAATGACCACCACAGAATGTATAACTCAAATTAAAATCAATATTTTAACAGACATCACCTCTGCTTAAATAAAGCCCATTTTGGCCCAAATTTCTGTGGTTGATAAAATCTTACAGAATTCCACCTATTTAAGTGACTTGATACTTCAGTAATCAAAAATGTCTCCCAAACAGCTGAAATTGTCAATCTGTGACAATATTTTTGCACCCAGGTGCTTTATTTATTTCCCTCATAAGTGTTATCTAAATTTATTGTGACGCATAATTCACATTTAATTGCATAAAAATTAGAGTCTGAAATGATTTAAAACCCTTGGAGAAAAGGATTTGACTAGCATTTGCATCTGGAAAATAGAATAATAATGTCTGAAAGCACATAAGACACTGCAAATATTGTGAAAACTCAGAATTCTAATAATGTTTGTTGTGAGACCATATATCTGATTTGACAGAAAAACAATTTGCATTTACAAGAATGATGTGAAAATGTAGGCTGTAGAAGACAGTTAAGCACTCTCTTCTTTTTTTTTTTTCCCCCCAAATAACTAACTATTTGATACATTATCACTACTCAGGTATTTGGAAGGAGGCCACAGGATGGTTGGGTTTAATTGCCCTGGACACTGTCAAACATAGTCCTTGAGTATTCAGCAAGTCAGACACTAGAAGGCCACACATAGCACAGGATAGAACCAGACTGGAGAAGGATACACAGGTGGAAAAGAAGAAGAAAGGAGGGGAAACAATTTTTCTCAACAATAAAATTACTTTAAGTATGATTATTGCTCTTGTGAAAGGAAGTAATTGTATTGGAGTATTTTATGGAAAAACTTCATATATTTAAAACAACCTTCAGGCTCATATTACCACTGCAACATCTCCAGGTTCAACAAACAAGCAGCTCCTGGTTCTTCAGCTTCTGGTTCTTCAGCTAGGCAGATCACCTGTGTGGTAGGCAGCTGTTTAGCTCCTCTACAGACTGCCTGGCTTGCTTCCTCTGTCTCTCCTATAGACTTTTGTACGTGACAAATTCTCAAACTGAAGCCTAGAAATATGCATAAGCATGCTAGGAGTATTTGCCTTTTCTGCAAAGTTAAATGGAAGGTGAACTTTGCCAGGTAAACGGTTCAAGAACTGTTGAAGAGAACTCCCAAGTCAGCACTACCTATAAGCTTTCATAAAGGCAGATGCAAAGACTCATCTTAGCAACGCCAATGACAGAATTCCTCTGCAGCCTACAGTTACAGGAATTGTTATTTCTACTGGTAAAAAAAGAATCAGGGGATGTATCACAGATATAGAACACATGGATATCAATCTAGCATTAGGGTTATTATGCATTAATTCATACACTCCTAACATTTAAGGAACTATTTGCACTTAATTTTGGATTAAATTAACTAAAACCTTTTCCAAAGAATGAAGCTTGCTATTTCTTCTTATTTATTTTTCTTACATTAGTTATGGCATGGGAAAACCCCAAAAGGTTTTTTTTTTCAGTATTTCTAATTCAATTAAGAGCAAGAACCAATTAAAAACTCACAAATGGTTTCCCATGAACTTTTAGACTGAGGTGTTGGATAAATTTAGATTCTTGATACAACCTAATTTGATTTCAAAATGTTCTGGCCAAGTTTTTTTAGAAATAGAAGCCTATAGGTAGGATGCTGTGTCTGTATTTAGGTAATATAGAAGAAAGGTCTAAATTTCAAAAGCTCTGTGCATCTAAGTACCCACAATAAATCAACATAAACAACTGCAGCTCAGCTCCCTATAGATAAAACTATTATTCTACAGATCTACTCCAAAGGCTATGTAAACTACTATTTTTGTATTCTTTATGATCATATAGGCATAAGCTGTATATAGAAATGGTAGGAATATGCAATATTGATTTAAGACTGTAAAGTTTGACACAATTTCTAAAAAATCTGGTTTCAAAATTTGTGCAAGCATGATTAGAACTATTGTAGAAATTTTTTTAGCTTTTAAAGGAGGAACTCAGTCATTTTGCAAAGAGATGCCAGTACTCAATCCTTTGGAATTTCTGCCTACCACCCTAAACCCACTTAATATTAAGACAAACAGAACAGAACATCACTGAGGAAGACATTCAGTCAGACTGAGCTGGTCCTTATCCAAACATGGATCCAAAATAACCACCCAGTGTGTGCGCGCGCGCGTGTGTGTGTGTGTGTATGCACACATACAGAAAGAGTGAAACGGAACAGTTAATCAGGAAAGACTGGCCCGAGACGTTTTTGTGGAATGTTCAATAAACAGGAAAGTTTGGCCTGATTTGAGTAGGGAGAGTGGGATTACATGGTCACTTGCTGCTGAAGAAATGGAAATAGTAGCCACAGAGGAAATTTACACCTGCACCTAACAGAAATATTTTTTGGTCGGCCACGGCTTGCAAGGAAAAAAATGGAGGAAAATGTCAGATCAAAAGTTCTCAAGATTACCAAAGTTATTTTTAAAAGTATGAGTCAAATTACAACTAAATTAACAGATTTTTGCAAAATAGATATTACAAAGAATAGACTTAGAACACACTCTAATTATGGTTTTGGTCATGTACTTAAAAGTATCACAAACAAACATAAATGTACAAACTGATGTAAGCTGTCAAAAAGATGTTAGGAATAAACTAAATAAGGTTTACAGAACTTTTTCAAATTTCTGAAAGCATAGATACCATTTTAAATAGTTAATTAAAGTGGACAAATTAATTAAAATGGATGTGGAAGAAAGATCTGTTGATAACAGTTTCACACTGTTACCATCATAACAACTAGCTGATAAAATGCCTGTAACAAAGAAAAAAACTTTTCTAGTTTTTCCCTTGCATTTTGTATCTTTGGCTGGTATCAGGATAAAACAAATACTTTGGTTTTTAAGCTAATCTTAAATGGTTTAAAGACAAACTTTAAAATGAACCATTCTGTCCCATTACCAAAATCTGAATACTTTTCTTATTTACATAATTTGTTGACAGATGGTTGCCTAAATACTCTGAATATGGAAAATTTTGGAAGCATGGAACTGTCAAATATTATTGTTTCATGATTGCAAACATTATGCAAAATCTGGTGTATTTAATAATTATGTTTTTTTTCCTGAGTTTTTTCAATGGCTACTCCTTCCACAACTAAAAGACCCTAATGTAAATTTTGCTAAATACCAATATAAACCAGACATTAATCTTTCAGGGTTTTATTCTCTGGAAAGGGTGGATTTGGAGAAACTAAGTTGTCATATAACTTGAACCACATAAAACATAAAAGAAGGAGAGTCTTCATGAATGATGATTAAGTTACCCAATGTTGAACACAGAGCGTACAGTCCTAACTACTACCCTTCAGGAATAACATTGCTCAAAATAAAGCCTATGAAGACTGACAGGAAACTGGGCTGCCATATATAAAATATAGTCACAAAGTAAATATAGAAAGTACCTGTATTATATAGAGAGAAATTCCTATTAACTGCACTTCCTCAATAGAAATAATTGCTTTATATGCTGAAAGTAACTGCTTATAAGAGCAAGATGATGAATTGAACCTGCTCAACAGCACAGCAGAAATACTTTGCTCATAACCTCTGTGCCTTTTGTTAAGTATCCCCTTGAGGAAGCCTGTACCACAACTCATTTTTTCTCTTCCTAGTACAGATACCTACACTGATTTGGTCCTACAGATATCTATCTTCCCAGCCCCCCACTAAAAACTGGATGCCAGACACTTCGTAACTGGTCTGCAAACACATTTAATATTTGTGCTGGAGGCATCACCTTCTTCAATATCTCCTCTTTCTTCTGGATCTGAGTGAGGCATCTTGTAGCAAAGGAACACATATATGGACTTCGTTTTATGGAAAACTTCTCTTACCGGAGCATAAGTGTCTCTTGGGTCAGATGGGTGTATATCTCTAGGTTTTTGTTCCTAGACTTACTGCAGAGAACCTGCTTTACAGATCTCTTAGTTTACCAAATCATGCAGACTGCCTTTTACTGTAAAGCGTTTTTACTATAAAAAACACTTTTGGAATGGCCTGAGCCCACTGATGTGGGTTGATCCAACCTGTGAATCAGGATCAGACTGCAGAATCAGGCAGTATAATTCTGTAGTCCTTCAAGAAGGTTTGTTTTTGATAACCAATGGCTTTTGTTGCATCAGGCTAATCCACTCAATCTTCTCTTTTCTATATTATACTTAGATGGAGAAAGAAATGCTCCAGGTATGAGATATGCTTGCCATTTAATACTTCCTCCTCAAAATGCAGCTTGGATTTAGTAGTTAATCAGTGCTACCCTGCAGAGTCTACAGACTATCATGAACGCTTAGATCAGACAACCCTCATTTTGCCTGAACTCAGCTAAGGCAATCCGAGAAACTGAATTTACATAAAAAATAAAAAGAATTTACTGTGCAAGTTCATAAATTCTGGAAGTTTCATGGAAGAAGACACTTGAGATGAGTGTCTTCACTCAAAGAAGCTTTAACAAACCAACACAAAGCCAGGGCTGAAAAAGCAGCCAGCATTCTGGAAATGACTAATGAAGTACTACAGCACAATCTGCTAGTGGATGCTTCAGCTTATACTGCATAACTCAAGAGCAGCAACAGGATACGATAAATGCAGGTGTGATTTTTTGTAGATATGTGGTGTATCTAGCTTCTGAGGCTATGATATTGCTATTAATCCACTTCACTGAATCTTTATGTTGCATGATTTAGTGTTTTTCTGCTTAATAAGCAATAGATGCAGTCTATAAAAGATAGGTGAACACAGAATTTGCTTTCTCGCCTTGAATTGACAGATGCTACAACAGTCCTTCTAAAGACATATATTAACACTTCCACTGCAATTATGTAAGGTTATATAACTCTTTCCAATTGGTTGGAAAATATTTTCTAAAAAAATACCTGCAAACAGTACGGATCCATTTGGTGGTCATATCTGTCTGAAGACCAATCATATATATCTGTCTTGTTTATGAGGGGAAGAATATGAAGGATTTTCATGGAAATGTACTAAAAGCATTTTACTACAGTTTCAGACTTTTCTGTCTTATTTTTAGTTTATCAAAAATAGTGTGGCTTAGTCTGAAAGAAATCCTGAAACTTTTGCCAATGAGTGAAACAGAATGATTTTCTAATGATGATAAGTCTTCTTCCGTACTAGGTTTAACCTTGCCATTCAGATAGGATAATTTAAAGCTAATAGATAGATTAATAGATCATAAGAGCAGATCAACTGCAACTTGGTTGCTGAAAAGATCACACATACTAATTTTCCATCTGATACTCATGGTGCTGTTAGAAGAATCAAGGACTTAAAAAAAATACATTTTCAAGTGGGGAAAAGTCGAGAGTGAAGAGGCATAATTATCATCTTGGCATTATCTCCACATAAGAGGCAAATGCAGCATATCCAGCAACAAGAGGGAAATTAAACTGGTTCCCAAAAACTCCAAGTCTCATTCTCACCTCTGCTTTTATTCATCACATCAACTTTCAAGTCAACATCTACATCTGTAAAAAGAAGTTGATTTACAAAAATACTCAAAATTAAGTTGAAATCTGAGAATGATAGTGCTATACATTACTATATATATACTACAGAAATATCTTCCCTATCTAGTCTACTCTAGTTGACTTGTCTATCTAGTTGGGGATGGAACAACTTACCCTTGGCATCATTTCCAGGCATATCAAGGATAAGAGGCTCATTACGAGCAGCCAACATGGTTTTACCAAAGGGAAGTCATGTTTGACCAACCTTATAGCCTTCTATGAGGAAATAACTAGGTGGATAGATGATGGTAGAGCAGCAGATGTGGTTTATCTTGATTTCAGTAAGGCATTTGACACTGTCTCCCACAGCATCCTCACAGATAAACTGAGGAAGTGTGGTCTGGAGGATCGGGTAGTGGGGTGGATTGTGAACTGGTTGAAAGGAAGAAGTCAGACAGTTGTGGTCAATGGGATGGAATCTAATTGGAGGGCTGTGACTAGTGGAGTCCCTCAGGGGTCAGTACTGGGACCTGTACTATTCAATATTTTCATCAACGTTCTGGATGAGGGAACAAAGTGTACCCTCAGCAAGTTTGCTGATGACACAAAGCTGTGAGGGGTGGCTGGCACACCAGAGGGTTGTGCTGCCATTCAGCGAGACCTGGACAGGCTGGAGAGTTGGGCGGGGAGAAACTTAATGAAATTCAACAAGG
>VZRW01012801.1:396009-428689 GCA_013398125.1 Aegotheles bennettii | reverse complement strand
GCTGAGGTGGGAGTGGGATGCTGGGGTGCCCACCCCTGAGGTGGGAGTGGGATGCTGGGGTGCCCACCACTGAGGTGAGAGCGGGATGCCTGGGTGCCCACCGCTGAGCCCTGCTGAAGTGGGAGCGGGACACTGGGGTGCCCACCACTGAAGTGGGAGCGGGACGCTTGGGTGCCCACTGCCGAGGTGGGAGCAGGATGCTGGGATGGTCACCACTGAGCCCTGCCGAGGTGGGAGCAGGATGCTGGGATGGTCACCACTGAGCCCTGCCAAGGTGGGAACAGGGTGCTGGGGTGCCCACTGCCGAGCCCTGCCGAGGTGGGAGTGGGATGCTGGGGTGCCCATCACTGAGGTGGGAGTGGGATGCTGGGGTGCCCACCACCAAGGTGGGAGTGGGATGCCCAGGTGCCCACTGCTGAGCCCTGCCAAGGTGCCGGTGGGATGCTGGGGTACCCATTGCCAAGCCCTTCCCCTCCATCTTGTCTCTGCAGAGCTCCTCCTGTCCGGCAGGCTCCGCGAGTATGGTGTGATCGTCCCCTTCAGCGCCGATTGCCGGGGTCGCTTCCTCTCGCACGTGGTGTCCGGCGCGGTGCCGGTGGGCGAAGCCACCTGTCCCCAGGCCCCGCGCCCGTCCCGCCGCCGCGTCCCCCGCAGCCCCCCAGATGAGCTCCCCCAGCGCCGCTTGCTCTACTTCAACGTGACGGTTTTCGGGACGGAGCTGCACCTCCGGCTGAGGCCCAACCGGCGCCTGGTGCCGCCGGGCGCCGTGGCCGAATGGCAGGAGGATTTTGAGGTGCTTTTCAGGGAACCCCTCCAACAACGCTGCCTCTTCACTGGCGACATCTCCGGCATGCCCAGCGCTGCCGTGGCCATCAGCAACTGCGACGGACTGGTAAGCTCCAGGATTTGTGTTTTTGGGGTGGTTTTCTCTTACGAGATGTCTCGTGGTGTCCTGAGAACTGATATTTGGCAGTGCATTTGGGGGCTGCACCGTACATCTCCCCTTTACTGGGTGCTGCTGCATCCTCACCCACCCATGTTTAACTTGCGACTGCTTTAGGAACTTTTTATCCGTGTTTCCCACCTCGTCAGTGAGGCTGAATGAGCTGGAGCACCTCCTGAAATCACTGTTCGCTTGCTTTCCCTGTCCCACTAAGCATCTTTTTGGGGGAGGACCTCTTTTTTTCCTAATAGCTGATGTGCTGTTTGGCTTTCGGAGTGCAGGGTGAGCACAGTTCAGTGTTGGTAACTTGCTGCCGCAGCAATTTAATTACTTTAATGGCTCTGTTCCCTCCTTATCCCTGGCGTCTGCTCTGCCTGTGTGTTTCCTGCCTTCGATACGCTGGAGGACTCACTGATTTTTTTATACCTTTGGCCCATTGCCCTTCAAATTCCCTCTGAGCCAATTTAATTCTTGGTTTAGGTGCCAGCGTTTGCTGTTTTCTCCTGGTACCACTTACGTTACTCCTGTGCTGGAATACACGTCTTATTTTGCCTTTTTTTTTTTTATACACTTCTTTTTTGGTTGTTTTATTCTGGGAGTTCCTTAAGCCAATTTTGTCTGCTGGCATGAGCAATTTGGCATTCCTTTCTTTTTATACAGCGCCTGGCGTTCCTATGCAGGCAGAAATGATAGAGCAGCACAGCTAGAAGTACATATTTCGCCTACGTGTAGTAGTTTATTTTTTTTGCCAACAATTTTAGCACGTAGCCTTCACCTTTTGAAGCACCTCTTTTGGATTTGGATGGAGCTGTGAATTTGCAGGAGTTTCTCAGCGACACGGATGGAGCTGGGGCTGGTGAATTTGGGCGGGCTTGAAAGCTTTAAAGGTATTTCCTATAGCTCCAGCAAGCAGCTCGTAGTGCTGCGCCTGGAACGAGAACCTGGTTTTTAAGTGCATGGTTGCATTGTGGATATAACTCCCGTCGGCATCGCGAGCGAAGGGATGCTGGAAGCCCTTAGTGGCTGAGTCCGTGTCCCGTCGTGGCTGGGAAGCAGCGAGAATGGTTTTAAGGATTGAGAGCCCTCTCTACTGTTGGGGTCCCTCTCAATCACAGAATCACAGAATCCTAGGGGTTGGAAGGGACCTCGAAAGCTCATCCAGTCCAACCGCCCTGCCAGAGCAGGGCAACCTAGAGTCCATCACACAGGAACGCATCCAGGCGGGGGTTGAATGTCTCCAGGGAAGGAGACTCCACAACCTCTCTGGGCAGCCTGGTCCAGTGCTCTGGCACTCTCACAGGAAAGAAGTTCTTCCTGATATTCACATGGAACCTCCTGTGCTCCAGTTTGCATCCATTGCCCCTTGTCCTATCATTGGTCATTACTGTAAAAAGCTTGGCTCCATCGTCCTGACCCTCACCCTTTACATATTTGTAACCATGGATGAGGTCACCCCTCAGTCTCCTTTTCTCCAAGCTAAAGAGCCCCAGCTCCCTCAGCCTTTCCTCATAAGGGAGATGTTCCACTCCCTTCATCATCTTTGTGGCTCTGCGCTGGACTCTCTCAAGCAGTTCCATGTCCTTCTTGAACTGTGGGGCCCAGAACTGGACACAATACTCCAGATGTGGCTTCACCAAGGCAGAATAGAGGGGGAGGAGAACCTCTCTCGACCTACTAACCACCCCCCTTCTAATGCACCCCAGGATGCCATTGGCCTTCTTGATCACAAGGGCACATTGCTGGCTCATGGTCATCCTCCTGTCCACCAGGACCCCCAGGTCCCTTTCTCCTACACTGCTCTCCAGCAGGTCAGCCCCAGCCAATTAGGCTTTAGTTTAACTTTCCCAGGTTTCCTAGGCTTCAGCCCCACGTGCTCCCATCCCTTGCTCAGGCAAGGGTTGTCCATAGTATTTTGGCCTTTATTCCAGCCATCCGTTGGCCGCAGTGATGCCTGTTTAGGATGTGGCTTGTACTGCAGGATGCTTTTCCATGGGGATTTATACAGCCATACCTGTCTTGCCATCCCCAAGCATGCTCTTCTAAGCTGCTGTGAAGGAAGAAGTGCCCCCAGGATCAGGGGCGCTTGCTTCATCCCTCTTTACCATCCTTACCCCCTGATGCTGAGACCTTGTGCCGGGTGGTTTTGGTGCTCCCCATTTCCCAAGCTATCCCGGGACACGGTGTTAGCATCGCAGTTGTTTCTGTGTTGTCTCACAGATGTTTTATTTCTCCACGTAGAGCTCCAGCAGCACTAGGGAAGAGAAAAAAACAAAAATACTATTTTTTTTTTGTCTTCCAGCAATGTATTTATTGCTCCGTGGCCAACAAATAAATGCCCTGGCCTCAAGCAGCAATTTCCCATCATCTGGAGCAGCACATGTGGCGACTGCAGGCTGGGGGAAGAGGTCAGGAGGACAGAGCCCGAGCTGGGGCTCTGCTCCTCCCCCCGTAGTGAGGATTTTGTGATACTTCCAACGTAGCAGTTGGTTTCTCTCTTTCATGGTTTTTTCTGGCTGGTGTCGTTGCTGGATTGTCCACTGGCTTCGGTTAGTCTGACAGCTTGTAGCTGCTCAGGAGGAGTTGTGGGGACCCAAAAAAGCAGTGAAAATAGCTCGATTTAGCGAACGGAGCAAGAAACAGAATGGACACGCGGCAATAGGTGGGGATGGGGTGGGAGGATGGTATTTCTGACCACCTCCAGCACGAGAAGCAGCAAAGCATCTGGGAGGGATGGACGCAGTGGGGGGACTGTTGTTAGCATCGTGCTAGAGAGGGACCAAATTAACCTGGGGAGCTGCGGCTGTAGGTAGGATGTACCCTGGAATTGCTATGGGCTTTTCCTGGAAGTTATCCCTGAGCTTCAAAAAAGGGGCTTGGCAGGTGAGTCTGTGTCCTGTTGAGTCTGGGGAGCAGCAAGAATGGTTGTAAGGATTGAGATTGAGGCTTTTGCATCCTGGGATAGCGTGCATGGGAGGCACGGGAGCGCGCTTGGCCGCTCGTTCCTGGCCAGAGGAAGCATTCCAGGATGCTGCGGATGAAGGCTGTGTACACAAAGAGATTACGCTGTGTATAAACAGAGACTGGGATTATAAATAACGACAGGAAAAAAACCCAATTCTTGAAAAGGAGAGTACACATTAAGTCTTCCCTAAATCCATATTTAGCCATGGAAGCGAGCTGATTTTTTTCAGCGATGCCAAACCCATGGCACCTTCCACGGATGTTATTTGCTGCGAGCATCCACGCGGGAAAATCTGGCCTTTCTTTTTCTTTTTCTTCTTTTTTTGTTTTGCGAGGGCGTCTCGTACCAGGGTGGGAGGATGCTGTCGTCCAGAACATAATTTCGAAGCTGATCCAAGCCACTGAATTCCTAACTGGTAAAGTAGCGTCAGGCAGAGATCTCCCCCGGTGGATGCATCTCGCTGCAGCAGAGGCTGGGATGTCTCTCCACGCCGGCTTGAGCAGTGTGGGGTTGACTTTGCTCCTCTCTGTTTTGCTGGTTGTGGAGAGGGGTGAAGAATTATCACGTGTAGGCACTGTGTTTGCTTTCCATGGCTGACTTTTCCACTTCTCCCCGCTGCTCTCCGGGGTTATTTGCATCAAACACCAGGGCGCTGCAAACTGGAGAGCCAGCATTGTCCACCCCTGGCCTGCTTTGGGTGGGTGGCAGCAGATAAGCAGAGTACACAAGCCCTCAGGAGCAGTAATTAATAGGGAATGGAGGAAGAAACAGCCCCCCGTAATGATGCCTCAGTGCAACAAGTATGGCTTTGTCTTCCAGGATGTTTCCTGCAGCTTCTAAACTGTAGGGTTAATTTTAGGAAGGAAAGAAGGTGCTGGTTTAAATGGCTTAAGGGTGAGATGTCTCGAGGTGTTGCTCTGGATGGGAACGGAGCAAACGTGCCTGAGGATGGTGTTTTACCCCCTCAGCTTCACCGGTGGAAAGCTCTCTCCACTTCCTGCTTAGCTTCTCGCCCGAGTGTGCAATACTCCACCACGTGCCTGGTAAAAGAGCACAGAGCGAAAGCCTCAGTGGTTAATTATCCTGCTTAATTCCCTTATTTCCCCCGTGATACCAATGAGCTTGCAGATGGAGGCGTCACCGAAGGAGTGACTGTGCCCTGGTGCCACACGTGGTCCAGATCTGCGCTTCCAGGGTGGACACATCCCTCTGCACATCCCCCCGATGCTCTCGCTGGGCAATCTCTGGATGAAAGCTGGCAATGCTGCCTGCCTTCACACAGCCTGGCTTTCGGGGACTTTTTGTCCAAATTAAGTGTGAATCGTGTAGGAAAAATACATACTATGCACGCAGCTGGATTTCCCCCTCCTCGGTGCTGTTTGCTCCTCTGGCTGAGTGGAAGAGGCTTGATGAATTTTTCCACGTTTCAGCTGTGTCGAAGTGTCAGAATTTCCTGAATTCCTGTGGGAGTTGGAGTTTTTTACCCGGCGGTGGTGGAGTTGTCACTTACCCAGGGTGCTGGGGGGGTCCCCTGCTTGGCGAGGCTGGTACCAGGCCAGTTCATCTCTCTCATAGCCTGGGAAGATGCAGGAGAGCTGGAAAAGAGACTTCACCTTCTGCAAGCTGGCAGAATTGTTTGGTGTTTTCCTTAAAAGAAAAAAAAAAGTCTATTTTCCCTCTTTCCAGTGGATTTCTCTTCAAAGGGCTGTCTTCTAGTTTGGGAATTACCTTCGCTGAGAGCTGCAGACAGCATCTCACGTTGGAAGTGTTGGTTAAGGATGGTCCCACCTGGCCAGGTTTCATTTGATTTGCTATTATTAAACCAAATTTGGTGTTATTAAACCAAATCAAATCGGGGGTGGGAAGCTCGTGGCAAATTGATCGTGGAGGATGGGATCGATTTCTTGGCAAGAGCCCAAGGAAAGCTTGTTGGGGCTTTTTGGGTGGTGTCTGGCCTCTCACCGCCTCCCTCCAGTTACAACCTTCCCATGAAATACAACCCGAGCGGCTTCTTGTTGAGACCCAGCAGGTTCATGCATGCCTCTTGCAATGCTGTTTTGGGGTTGTTTTTTTATATTTTTTGCAAATGCCAGGGTGGCTGCTGTGGTTTCTGCCTCGTTTCTTGGGCCGCTCCGATGGGATGTGCACGCAAGTCCTTGCGGTGTCGGCTCTGCCCGTCGGTCACCGCCGGAGCCAGCAGCATGTTGCATCCTGCCTTTGGGATCAGACACGGGCGAGAAAGTCTGGGCTGCTTTATTTCTTGAGCCATATTTAATTAGTCACGAGCTGTAGAGCAGCACAAACCCAAATGGCACCAGCCTCTTTCATATTTTAATCCAGCCTTGCCGCGGCGCGGCTTTCCTCCGGCCACCTGACTCAGCAAGCCCTGGCTTTTGCTCTAAACCCATAAAGCAGCTTTGGGGTGCCGTGTCCTGGGGGAAAGGCCCCGTGGCAGGGCTGCGAGGGGACAGGTGTGTCCCAGCAGACCTCCTCCTGGGGCGGGGGTTGCTGCTTCTGCTGCTGAGCTGAAGGAGGATGCTGGCAGGAGTGTAGCACCAGGCACTTCTGGGTAGCAGGAGCGCTGCTCCAGCCCACATTGGTAGTGATGTGCAAGCTGGAAGCATGTTGGTTGGTGGGAAATCCATCAGCATAATTCATCAGTTTTATACTGAAATCATCAGTATAAAATTCAAGCGTGTTTGTGGTGCCTGTGACCCATCCCCAGCACTCTGCACTTCATAGCTGCTTGTTTTTGTGTTAAGCAATGGATGCTCATCTTCTCTGACCATGTAATAAAGAGCAGCAGCTTGGACCTGCCCCATCATCATGGACTTGCCCAACCACCGGTGGACCTGACCTGTGGGTTGTCTCCCTGGCTTGGTCTCTGCCTCATCACCACCACCTTGCCTGGTGCTCCAGACTCTTGGTTGAACCTGGCTGTGAGCCTCATCTTCTTGGCTGGGAGTGGTGGGACAAGCCCTGGAGAAGTCCTGCTCTGGGGACCTGGACATCTCCTATGGCAAGGACTTGAGATACGTGTGTCAGGCAAGTTGGTCCTAGCACAACTGCCCGTACTTGGATTCTTTGGGAAGGAGGTGAAACAAAACCAGCCAAAAACCTGCTTTCCAGAGGAGTTCAGCAGCTAATAAAACCCAAGTGGGGCAGGAAATGTCATGAAGTCTAACGGAGCCATGTTGGCTGATGCCACGATGAACGTGGATGCGAAGGGGATCCAATGGCCCAGGCGGGCTTGGAAGAGCCCCAGCTTGGCCTGGCTCTGTGCAGAACAGATATATAGATTTGATTTTACTTTTATTGGATTGGATGCAGCAGTTCCAATCCCCTGGGCCTGACGAGGACTCCAGTAGGTACACGCTGTGGAAGGCTTTGCCATAAGAACAGATCATCCTGCATAAGAAAGTTCATCCTGCACTTTCCAGGCAGCCGTTCAATGAGGGGCAGTGCCGGAGGAAGGAGCGCGCGTGTGCGCCATAGGGGGAGCTGTGGAAAATGCTGGGCTGGGGGGGGGGGCTGCCCACGGGATGGAAGCCAGATCCTGGCAATCGTTTCCCTTGCCCGAGGTCCCAGCTGGCCGGCGCTGCGGGGCAGGAGAGCTCGGGCTGATGTCAAGGGGGATTTGGTGGGAGCTCGGTGCTAATTAGGAGCAGGTCAGTAGCCAGGACAACGTTTCCAAGGCTGTTTGCCCTCTCATTCATCTTTGCCTTCTTTGGGAGGTGGAGTTGTAAGGCTTTCCAGCTTCTCCTCCGAAGGGATTCCCCTGCCTTAATTCCCAAGTGCTTCCCGGGACAAAGCCAACTGTTTCTTTTCCCGTCCTTCTCGCTGTGACTGCCGTTAGCAGTGTTGGTGAAATGGTTGATCCCCTCCCCAGCACCGAGGGCAGTAATGGGGTTGGGGATAACCAGCAGGTTGAGGGAGAGGGTTCTGCTCTACTCTGCTCTCATGAGACCTCCCCTGCAGTGATGTGTCCAGTTTCGGAGTCCCTAACACAAGAAGGGACGTGGAGCTGTTGAAGAGAGTTCAGAGGCCATGAAGATGATCAGGGGGCTGGAGCACCTCTGCTATGGAGACAGGTTGAGAGAGTTGGGGTTGTTCAGCCTGGAGAAGAGAAGGCTCCAGGGAGACCTTAGAGCACCTTCCAGTGCCTGAAGGGGCTCCAGGAAAGCTGGAGAGGGACTGGTGCCAAGGGCAGGGAGTGATGGGATGAGGGGGAACGGGTTCCAACTGCCAGAGGGGAGATGGAGATGGGATGTGAGGGAGAAATTCTTCAATATATGAGAGTGGTGAGAGCCTGGCTCAGGGTGCCCAGAGAAGCTGTGGCTGCCCCTCCCTGGCAGTGTTGAAGGCCAGGTTGGATGGGGCTTGGAGCAACCTGGTCTGGTGGGAGGTGTCCCTGCCCATGGCAGGGGGTTGGGATTGGATGGTCTTTAAGGTCCTTTCCAACCCAAACCAGTCTCTGGGGTTCTCTGAGGTTGGGGATGAGGACAGGGAGGGTGTGGGGAGGCGAGGCGGCGTGGGAGCCCCTGCAGCCTGTATCCCTTGATGCACAGGGTTGGGCAGAAGAACTCATTGCTGAGGAGAAGGAGCAGAGTTTCCTAGCCATATAAAGCTAGAACTTGAATCATGGCCAGGTTTTTTTGATTGGTTGTTTTTTGCCCCCTTTTTTATTTTTTTTTTCCATCTACAGGAGAAATTAAGGGTGATCCTACATCAACATGGTAATGGATCCATTCCAGTGTCATGGAGTAGCAACAAGACCCCCAGATGATTTGGGATGCTTTTTCCCCTTGCATTCATGCATGCTCTGCACCAATCCTTAACGTGTATATTTAGTGTGTATGTACACATAGGCATATATAAAAACACACCCTTTTTTTTCCCTTTTCTTCATTTCTTTGTGGAGTCTAGGCTGGCCTGATTCGGACAGACAGCAACGAGTTCTTCATTGAGCCCCTGGAGAGGGGGCAGCAGGAAACGGAGGAGCACGGGAGGGCCCACGTGGTGTACCGCCGGTCGGCCATCCGGCAGGACGGTGCCGAGCCCCACCAGGACCTCCACCCACAAGGTAGGGCCTCCTCGGATCCAGTCCTTCCCAGCAATTGATAATAAGTATTTTTTGTGGGAGATGGTTTTTTCTCCTTCCACTTGCCCTCCCGCTTGTACATCTCACCGTGTGGCTTGAGGCTGGCTTTATCTGCCAGTTGGGTCATTGGTGAGAAGAAAGGAAAGAAAACATTGGGCTTTTGGTGGGAACTTTGTAATTCTTCCAAATTTTGTTAAAATGAGATAGGTTATATATGGGTTATTCTTCCACTTCTTCAAAGACGAAGAATCTGCTTTTGCCAAGAAAGGTTGCACCAGATGATCCTTGAGGTCCCTTCCAAGCTGGTACTCGCTGGTTCTGTGAATGTCCGAGGTGGGTGTGATCAGCCCGTGGATGATCACATCAGCCTTGGGGTGGGAAGTGAGTTGGGACTCATGAGTGAAGGGGTCAGGAAGAGCTGGAGTTGGTCTGACTTGGCTGCCGGCTGCAGTTTGGAGATGTAGGCTCTGCAGTCCTGTTTTAATCACCTGTACGTTGTGAACCGCGGCGTTGATTTGACTTGTTAACAGATGACAGAAGCCCTTCCTTTTCTCATTGTTCAGAATTCCTTTCGCTTTTCTAGTGCCTTGGCCTTTTTATTTTTCCTTCTTCTTCTCCTCGAAGGTGAAAGTGTGGCTTTTTTTTCTTTTATAGCATCACTTGGCCATGTGCTGTGCTGAATGTGCATAAATCGCCCGCTCGCTTCCCTCTCACCCACACGAAGCCCAGAAGTGTTTACAAGCGTTGGGGTCAACGTTGTCCAAAAGCACTCTATAAACTTGTTTGTGTTTACGCAGAGTCGTTAGCCCTCCCAGTGTTTATTCATCTCTTGTGGCACCATAATTGGCTCCCTGCTCTGTATAAAAGTTTGCCAGGGAGTGTTCGTTGCTTTTGGAGCATCGCTGATGGGGCTGCAGTCGAAGGCGCTGCTGGGTGATGGGGTGAAGGAGGCGATGAAGGGGGAAGGATGTGATGAAGGATGGAGGCATGGGGTGAAGGATGCTGTGAAGGGTGGTGGGATGGGGTGAAGGAGGCGATGAAGGGGGAAGGATGTGATGAAGGATGGAGGCATGGGGTGAAGGATGCTGTGAAGGGTGGTGGGATGGGGTGAAGGAGGTGATGAAGGGGTCATTGAAAGAGGTGATGAAGAATGGAAGGATGGGGTGAAGGACGTGATGAAGGGGGCATTGAAAGAAGTGATGAAGGATGGAAGGATGGGGTGAAGGACGTGATGAAGGGTGAAGGAGGCAATGAAGGATGTGATGAAGGATGGAAGGAAGGGGTGAAGGACGTGATGAAGGGTGAAGGAGGCATTGAAGGATGTGATGAAGGATGGAAGGATGGTGTGAAGGACATGATGAAGGGTGAAGGAGGCAATGAAGGATGGAGGATGCTCGGGCTGCAGCTATCTGCTCTCCAGAAGCAGCCCCTAGCTTTTCAGGTGTCCTCTCCAGCTATCTACCACCTCTCCGAGTGTCCCATCACCACCCAATGGACAGTGTAGGACCATCACTGCGTAAATGTGTCTTTTTCCTGCTTAATTTCTATTTTTTTGGAGTGTCACCATGATGTCAGGTCACCTCAATGGCTGTTTCTTCTTCTGGTCAGTGCCTGGCGTGCGAGTGGGCGATCTCCCCAACTCCCTGGAGCTGATGACGGAGCAGCTGGGGGATGCAGAGCGCAAGAGACGCCATGCCAGGAAGGATGACTACAACATTGAGGTCTTGCTGGCGGTGGATGACTCGGTCGTACGCTTCCACGGGAAGGAGCATGTCCAGAACTATGTCCTCACCCTCATGAACATAGTAAGGCTTGGCTTTGGGGGGCCGTGGCTCCCATCCTTCCCTTGGTTTACTGCTCTTCTGATGCTGCAACTCTGTTATCTTGGAAAAAAAAGGGTTTGTGGGGTGGAAAGTGCTGCAGGAAGGGCTGTGCCTTCCCTGGAACAGCTGGCTCTGGCATTTAATAGCCGTGGTAACTGGGGTGATGGAAAGCAGAGCCCTTTTATGTTCATCTTTGTGACATCCCCTGGTCCCTGGCCAACAGCAGGGACCAGTGTGTTGGTTGCTGTCACCGTCTGTCACCCAAGTCCAAGAGCATCTTCTGCTTCTCCTGGCCAAGACCAACTCTTCCCCGTGTCTGAAATCTCTGCATGTCCAAAGAAGGGCAGCAGAGCTGGGGAAGGGCCTGGAGCACAGGTCTGATGAGGAGCAGCTGAGGGAACTGGGGATGTTCAGCCTGGAGAAAAGGAGGCTGAGGGGGGACCTTCTGCTCTCTGCACCTCCCTGAAAGGAGGTTGGAGCCAGGGGGGGTTGGTCTCTTCTCCCAAGTAGCAAGTGACAGGACAAGAGAGAATGGTCTCAGGTTGTGCCAGGGGATGTTTTGTTTGGATCTGAGGAACAATTTCTCCCCTGAAAGGGCTGTCAGGCCCTGGCACAGGCTGCCCAGGGCAGTGGTGGAATCCCCATCCCTGGTGGTGTTTAAAAGCTGTGTAGATGTGGTGCTGAGGGACGTGGGTTAGTGGTGGCCTTGGCAATGCTTGGTTAACGGTTGGACTTGATGATCTTAAAGGTCTTTTCCAACCAAAACGATTCTGTGATTGGATGAAATGCTAGGAAAGAGAATGGTTGTTGATTACGTAGCTTGAAAATAGGATATTGATTATTTATTTTGTAATGATGATGTTTATTATTTATTTTGAAGAATCTCTGTTGATGGAGGAGGGGAAGATTTTTACAGATTTTCAGAAGTTTTTTCACATTCCTTGGAAAACTTGTTACGAGGATGTGTGAGATGTGTTTGAGGAGGAGTTTATAGCAGCTTTACCTCAGCCCTGTGTACCCTCAGTGCCGATTTCCCTGCGCTGCTCTCCTTTCCTTTCGAAGACAGAGATGTACATATTCCCCAAGTCCTGAGAGATGTGGAAAGGATCAATATTTATCCAGCTATCCATCTTGTTTGCTCTGCCGGCACCCGAATGTCTGCAAATAGGTTCCCATATTTATTTATTTTTATTTAAGTACATCTTGCGTGGCGATGGAAAGGCACAAACCAGCTCAGAAGTAGCTGAGCTATGAAGATGCTTTTGCTTTCTGGTCACTTGTTTGTTTGTTTGGGCATTATTTCTGCCCCGGCGGGCGGGCTTAGAGCCAAATTGTTAGTAACGAAGGGGAAATGATCACCTTATGGTGAGGATTTGTGGGCTCAGAGGTCAAGCGTAACGTGGCCGGTCCCAAATAGAGAAGAAGTTGGGTTTAAAAAGTCAATGCCTTCACTGTGATGTTTTATTCCGTGGTGCGTTATCCCGATGCCCAGGGTAGGATGCTCTCGGCATCACTGAAATTCACTCCCTGCGGTTCCCCCTCCTGACCTGGGGCTCTTCCCACGTTCCGGGGATGGGAGATGATGTCATTTTTTCCCTTTCCGATCCTAGGGGGATGGTTTTGAGCGCCCCGGGGATTGTCAGCTCTAATCAAAAGGTTGGTTTTCAGGCACATTTCATGGTTTCTACCCCGCGGGCAGGACTTTTCAGGGAGTGAATGTGCGGGATGCTGGGCTGGGAGAAGGGAGGACCCGCTGTCTATTCAAATCAAGGCAGTGCTGGGGACTTAAATGAATTAAATAAAAGGGGGGAAAAAAGCAGCATCAATAAAAGGGGGGAAAAAACCCGAGATAATGCACGCCACAAATACTTCCCCCAAGTATTATTTCCTTCTATACATTCTTCCCCCACGCCCTTCCCCTTCTTTCTTTCTGGTTTTTAGTGTGTTTTCTATCCAGCTTCGCTGTGACCTCCGTCCGCCTCCTCTTCCCTTGGCGCCGCCTCGTTTCCTTACCGGCTTGGATTGCCTCAAAACACCCGATTCAGCAGGAAAAAAAATAATTAAAAAATGCTTTCTGGCCTGGATGGCAGAGGGGGGAGAGAGGAGGGTGCCGGGGGCCGGCGGGGAGGAGCGTGCTGGGACCACACAGTTGAACACTAATCCCATTAGTTGGAGGCAAGGAGAAGGAGGAGAGGCTTGGCTGGCCCTCTAACGAGGAAAGGACTTAATGAGCTGGGCTGGAGTATGCCGTGGAGATAGGAGCCAGAAGTTTTCCTATCAAGATATATCCCAAGGAAAGGGGGCAGCGAGCTTGGAAGTTCATCTAAAACTTTTCTGGGGTCCCCGTTGGGTGCCAGGGGGGTGGTGGGACACACACCCCTTCCTGGTCCTGCACGGGCTCGGCTTAACACGACGCTGCTGTAGGTCAGGTCCTGGGACTCTCCACAAGACACAACCCCTTTTATGAGGAACTCTGTGTCGGCTGAAGCTCGGTGATAAATGATTTGTCATGGAGACCTTGCAAAAAAACCCAACCCTGATTTCATTGCCAGAAATGTGGCTGCCAGGCTTTTCATCAGCCGGCGCTGTGTCCGTCCCGGGAAGCTGCCGTGAGGATGACTACGCCTTTTGTGCACCTCGGAGCTTCCCTGCAGGCTGCCTCGTGGGCTCCCAGCCCACATTCCCAGCCTGCTGAGCCCTCCTTGGCTCGCAGGACACACGAGGCGTCAGGGTCAGGTTGAGGCGAGTGGCACTAGATGGATGGCAGGCTCGGGAAACGCGTCCTGGCTTCAATGTATTCCTGCTTTCTCCTTTTTCCCTTGCAGTCTGCTGATAGTGAGCTTGGTGTGAGCTTGGCCACCTTTGTTTCGAGTTGCTTGCCAGCCTCGGCACCAAAAATCAGAGGTTTGGCTCATCAAAACTCCCTCGCCATGGCTCGCTGTGTGGGCTGGGAAAGGTGTATCTCAGCACAGCTCCGAACTTGGAGCTGAGCATCACTGTGTCCACCCCAGCAGAACCTGCCTGCCCCAGTGCTGGGCTCTCGGGATGGATATTTGTCAAGGTGGTGGCTCAGGGAAGCCGTTCCCCTGCCTCGCTTGCTGCTCGTGGCAGGGTTTGCCATGCTAGTGAAGCAGAGTTAGCATCCCCCAGGCACAGCGACTGCTGTGTGCCAGGGCTGAAGGGTGGCATCCAGCACCCCTTCACAAGAAGAGGAGAGTTTTTGTGTCCTGCTTGGCTTTCCAGCCTCTTGTCATTCACTTGGGCTCCTCGGTTTTCTCCTCCAGACTCCCCACTGCTTGCCCCTGATGCTCTCAAAGCTGCAGCTGGCCCCACTCGGAGGAGCTGAGCTGAGCTATTGGCTTGGGTAAACCCAGCTCTGGTGTCAGCTCATTTTGTAGGATATTGCCCATGGTTCAGGATGCAAAGGTCACTTGGTGTTTTCCCATTGTTTCGGGTTATTAGGGAAACCCCAGGAGTCAGAGCTCGCTCCAGGCTGGAACTTGCCTGACTCCCTTCTGCCACATCTGCCGAATTATTGTTCCCAGGGGACAAAGAGACCCTGCAGACGAGAGGGTTAGGGAAAAAAAAAATCAATCCTCCGGCTTTATTTTTAACCTGGAATTACCCAAAAAGCCAAACTGGAGTGTGGATTGCTGGAGACACTGGTTTGGTGCCATTGCAGGAGGGAGGCCAGGCTGAAATAATGGGTGAATTGCAGCCAGTCTGGTGGATGGTGGGGTTTTGGGTGCTTCATGAGCCATCTCCCTGTTGACTGATAATAGCAAAAAATACCTCTGATGTCTCTCTCACACGTCCACAGGCTTTTCCCCACCCCCTGCATAGACACACGTGTTCATTGCTATGTTTTTGGGACAACAGAGCCTGTTGCATAGAGAGCTGTGATAGAGTCGAGCAGAGCAAACCTCCCCTTTCCCTCCGTGCTGGAGCTGTGGGTCAGCCCGTGCAGGGGTGTTTTTAACCGTGTGTGTCCCCGCAGGGGATGCGAGAGGGTGTAGCCAGCCCCATAAAGTGGTCAGGGGGACTTTTTGCCTCTGTTCTGACCGCCCAGCCCCAGCGAAAGGGCTTGGGGCAAATCCGTCGGCGTGAAAACCCGGCGGGGGAATGAAAGAAAAGGAGCTTAAAGATGACTTGGCTGTTGGGAGCCGAGCGATCTGGGGTTTTGAAATGTCAGCTATTCTGCTGGTTTGGCAAATTCTTCTCATGTCTCTCTCTTTGTTTTCCTTTCCCTGAAGAACGGTGAGGTCTAGACGTGGCTGGTGCGGTTTGCTGTCGGGATCTCGCGGCTGGGGCTGGCCAGACTCGCAGGGCTTTCGGTAGGCGGCCGTGCGAGGGGCTGAGGGAGGGGGGGGGGAAACCCATCCCATGCACTTGGCAAAGCCATCGAGCGTTTCGGAGAGGATGGTGCAGGGTTTTAATGTTCCTTTCATGGTTTGTAAACTCAGCATGGTCCCTGTGGCGTTGCAGGGCTGGGGGCTCTGGAGTTGCCCGTGGGGGGTCTGGGTTGTTCTTGCTGGTTTGCCCTTAACACCTGGCTTGCCTTAAGGGCTGGTCTGGTTTAGGAGAAAAAAAAGTCTCTTTTAAATGAAATAGGAGAGCATTTCTTGCCAGGTGACAATATTAAACAGGCTGGGCATCTACCCACGTGGGTGAGAAGGCTAAGAAGATCTTTACCCCATCTGCCTCCAGGGAGGTGGGTGCTGTTACTGGAGCTCTTTACTGAGCAGGTATTTTCTGGAGGGATTTTCTTTGAAGACACTTAACTGCATCCACAGAGGGCAGGGGTGGTTGTGCCAAGCTGCAAACTGCTCTCCAGGCCCATTTCCATCCCCTCTGCCAGTTTGAACCACCTCCAGGGCGGGCTGGTGGGTCCCTTTTGAATATTTGTATTTTTTTTTGGTGCTTGATCAATTATTTATCTCTGGCTGTTAAGGAGAGTCTGTAGCCTTGGGCAGTCTGGTTCCACATCTGCTTTCTGAATTAACTGTAAAGGTTGCTGCTGAGCTGGTATCTGTTAGATATGGATCCCTGCTGGATGAAACGGGCTGGGTTTTGGGGTTAACCCTTGGGCTGGAGGGTGCCAGGTCCCCACTAGCTGGGGCAGAGTGGGACTTAGCACTTCTTTACAAGGCAGATTTAGGGGATTAAACCCCGTCTTGGAGTAACACAGCTTCTTGTGTCTGAGTCCCTCGATGAGCTGTTTGTAAGCTGCTTGTGGTCCTGCTGCTGTCTGTAGTGGCTTCCCTAGCAAGGCTGAGGGAGGATGTGCAGCACTGGGGGGATGTTAATGAGTAGCTGTCAATACCCATGGAAAGTATTCATAGAAACATAGACTCATCAAATGGGTTGGGTTGGAAGGGACCTTAAAGCTCATCCAGTGCCAACCCCTTGCCATGGGCAGGGACACCTCCCACCACACCAGGTTGCTCCAATCCCCATCCAACCTGGCCTTGAACACTGCCAGGGAGGGGCAGCCACAGCTTCTCTGGGCACCCTGGGCCAGGCTCTCACCAGCCTCACACCAAACAATTTCCTCCTCAGATCCCATCTCAGTCTCCCCTCTGTCAGTTGGAACCCATTCCCCCTCATCCCATCACTCCCTGCCCTTGGCACCAGTCCCTCTCCAGCTTCCCTGATGCCCCTTCAGGCACTGGAAGGTGCTCTGAGGTCTCCCTGGTGCCTTCTCTTCTCCAGGCTGAACAACCCCAACTCTCTCAGCCTGTCCCCAGAGTGGGGGAGCAGGGATCAAGCAGCAGGGTGCTGGTGGATGACGCTGAGGTGCTGGCTGAAGCAGAGGCTTCATGGTGCTCCAGCTTCTGACCAGTGCTGTTGGTGAAGGTGAATGTGTGAAGATTTGGGAAAGTGAAGGAAATGGCCGTGTTTTCCCCTGTGTTCCTCCAAACCGTGCCCCAGGTCCAGCTCTCGGGCTCCTCAGGGCATATAGCCTGAAAAATAAGAGCGTATTTTTCTCTCACTGTTTCCACCCTATCATACGACACACGTTAAGGCAGAAATATTTCTGTGGAGAGTCAACCTCCTGATGGGACTTCTCAGGTGTTTTCTCTGGGATGCCAAAGCCTCCTACGATCCAAAGCCCAGGGGTGAGCATGACCTGAGATGGATGCTCCATTCTTTGGTGGAACTGTAGGTATGAGTAATGATTACACATGGGAGCCCAACCACACGACCTTCTGGGCATGTCCCAAAATAAAGAGTTAGCAGTGGGAAAAAATCCATTGCAATTCTCATGATTCTTACAAAAAATGCCTTTGAAAGGCAGGGAGGAGCATCCCAAGAGCTGAGGATGGGTTGTGTGGCTTTATCTTTCCACCCTGCTGAAGCAATGACCCTGCCAATCTTACAGCCTGGGCATCCAAAGGGATGCATTAGTGGGGGTGGACTGGTGATTCATTTATTGATTCACTTTCCTTTTAATCAATTCTGCTGCGGGCTCAGGACCTGCAAAGCTCAGAGCTAGTCCACGGGAGTGTTAGTTGCCATGGGGAAATGTTAACGCTGGGTCTTTGAGTTTAAAAATGGCCTGAGTGGGGATTTCAAAATACATCAGGGGTGCTGATAAAGCACTTAGGCAGTGTGGGAAACAGCTGATTTGGATGTGGGCAGCAGTAAAGGGACAGCTGTCACCCAACCCTCAAATTCAAACGTAAGCCTAAAAGAAAACCAAAAAAATGGGGGGGGGGAGCAGGGGGAAGAGAAAAGCTCTGGCTTTGTAGTATTCATCTAGTCTGGAAAGCTGTGATAGGATCAGGGTAAATTATTTCTCTCTTGGACAAAGTTGCAAAAGTATGTTTTAATTCAAGCATGAATTCCAGTCAATATTTAAAACGGGTTTAATTTGACTTCCTCAACTTCTGCACTGAAGCCGCATGTGTGGCAGTGTTCATTTTGGAGACATCTGGGGAAGAAGAAAGTCCCGTTCTCTAAAAATCGGGATTTTTTTTGGTCTGAGCGGTGTTTTCACACGTGCTGTGCAGGGGGGGAAGGCTGGTGCAGGATCTCCTGTGCTTGTGTGGTTTTGTGGCTGCCTGCTCCGTGCCTCTCTCAGTGGCTCAGCTCACAGGAACCTTTCACATCTGATTGTCTTCTTCTCTGGGGAGCGCTTAGGAGCAGAATTTGTTTATTCATCCTAGAAACACAGAAGGAAAAGGTTATAGCTCATTATTTCCTTTGCAAAGTCATTTTTAATAGTCGATGTGGATGGGTATCTTATTGACTCACAAGCCCTTCCTCTTCTCATTGTATTGTCTTCTCCTGGGGTTTCTGAAGCAGGTCAACGTTGACTCACTGGTGTAACTGAGTAATCCCTTGCTTTGATACCATCACTCGCCTCTCCCCAAAAAGCCATTTTTCCTTTCCACCAAACACAAGTACGGTGGAGTCCGAAGCGTTTCCTTCCATCTGGGGAATTCCTGCTCCAAAGGGGGCCATGCTCATTGCGAGATGCTCTGGTGGTGGAGGCAGTCAGCGTGGGAAACGCGGCCCTCCTCCGCTCTCTTGATGGGACGGATGATGTCAATGACCATCCAAGCCACCCATCCTGGGGAAACTTGGATTATTCCAGCTTGGCTTTTTGACTTTATGGTTTTCACATAGTGGAAAAAAAAAAGGTGGGTTTGGGAGGAGGGAGATGAGATCTTTGCACCTGGTCTTGTGTGGTCTTGGAAAGTGGGGTTGGATGCTGAGCGTGGGAGCGTTGAGAACTGCGATGGTCTTAATGTCTTCTCTGTTTTATTTCCCTCCCTTTTCCAGGTGGATGAGATTTATCATGATGAGTCACTGGGGGTTCACATCAACATCGTGCTGGTCAGGATGATCATGGTGGGATACCGCCAGGTAAGTACAGCGCTGGGCCGTGGTGAGGAGATGCTACTCAGGCTAGGCCCTACTTTTTTTCTGCTTCCCTGGCTTGACCCTGCCCTGCAAGGGAAGGAGGGTGGCTAAAATGCAATACAGCCACAGCAGGCAGCTTCTGCTCCTCCTGAGGCTGACAAGCGTGCAGCCACACCATGGCTTAGTGCCTCATCACCATAATATTTAGCGCTTAGGTAAGCCCTGGCTTGGAAAAATGTGACTGTTCAGGTCAGCTGTTGAAGCCTGTGACAACTGTGCTGAGCAGGGATGAACTTGAACCTTTGTCCAGCTGGTTTCTGGAGCATGAAGGTTTGGAGAGTCCCATAGCTATCGAGCCCCAGGGCAAAGAGGGGTCCCTGGGGTAGACGGCGGGTGGCTGCCATCAGCCTTTATCAGCTTGCTCTTGGGTGGGGGGAGAAACCACGAGAGGCTTCTTCAGAAGCTCTTGGGTGGCGGTAGGTGATGGGACAAAGTGGCTTCCCAAATTGGCGGGAACTGGGGATTAGTGAGGAGAAGCCAAGACCTGGATCCCCTACGTCCCAGTCTTGGCTCAGCAGCCCTCACTGGCTGTCCTGCAGCTCTTGGGTGGCTTGGGCATGAGCAGAAGAAGCACAGAAAGGTTTCATGGTATTTCTCAGGTTGCATTTATTTTTTAAGGCTTGTTTGAGTGCAGCAGCCAAAAGTTTTTCTTTAAAACAATGTGATTTGCTATCCTTTAGACAGCAAGCCCCTATCCTACATGAAGCGTTCTAGCAAGGGTGCTAATAACTCAACACCCTGCTGTCTGTGTGTGTGGTCCACAAATAAGTCCCATTAGGTCCTGGAAAAAAAACCTTGCAGAAACTCTTGGAGACCCAGGGCTCAGCAGATGTTAGCATCCAGGTGAGATGGACCTCTGCTCACCACTGTTTAGGTCCAAGGCTTCTTGAGTGAGTCCACCTGCAGCTTCTGGTCTCCCACCTTGCACTTTGTAGGATAAAACCTCTGTGACTTCCACTTAAGGGCCAGGGGAAGGGCAGTGTTTCTTAGTTTTCTTCCCACTGCTGCAGCTCAAAAGGTACCTTCCTGAGAGCATAATTTCATTTCTAGAGCATCATTCTAGAGCATAAATTCTTTTGTCTTCTAGAGCATCAGTTGTCTTCTAGATCATCGATTCTTTTCTAGAGCATCATTTTGCAAAATGCTAATCTTGAACACACACAAAAAAGATGAAGGCCAAGGTGACTGCTATGGATCAGTCCTGGACACCTCCACCTATTTCCTACTGAGGTTTCAGTCTCTGTGGGTCAAGCTTGACGGGGGACCATTGGTCTGCTCATTGCTGAGCAGCAGCATCTCATGACATCTCAACGAGGAGCCTGTGCAGGAGCTGGGGATTGGAATCCTCTTTGCTTTCCAGCCGCTCTCCTCTTTTACCTTCTGCTGCCCTGAGCACTTGGGTGACTGAAGAAGGTCACATACCCTTCCTGTACCAGACCACATCCAGTTGTGGGAATGATTTCCTTGCTGTTTTCAAATAAAAAAAGGTGCAAGATGCTTTGCAGAGCTTGTTGCTTCTAATGATGGAGAAGCACTGCTTAGTAGTTTTTCCAACCCAAAAACTCTTAGCAGCTCCTTCTCCCCCACTAACTTGCCCATCTTTTTATTTCTTTTTTATTCTTTTTGAATTCTTTCCCCAGTCAGTCAGCCTGATAGAGCGAGGGAACCCATCCCGGAGCTTGGAGCAGGTCTGCCGCTGGGCTCACTCGCAGCAGCGCTCCGACCCGGAGCACGCCGAGTACCACGACCACGCCGTGTTCCTCACCAGGCAAGATTTTGGTCCCGCAGGTATGCAAGGTACTGTATTCATCTTGATCAGGTATGTGCAGTTTGCTGGGGGAAAGCCAGCGAGGGGAGAGGATTTCTTGCAGACACAGTCTGTTTCTTGGCCAGCAAGGTCCAGAAAAAGGTTATAAAAATTGGTATTGTTTTTTTAGTGTGAAGTAGAAGAAGGACAGAATTAATGTAGAGCATCAACCTGAACAGATAAAAAAATTATCTTTATTCATTCTGCCCTAGCTTTGGTTTTGTGCACCAATCCTCCCCTTCTCCCAAAGTGCCTTAAACAGTTGAAAAATAACATTAAAAAGAGGGAATACCACAGGGAGCTCCATGGGGCCAGCCCTTTCTATCCTCTGGAGGACCTTTAAAAGCTGGTTTTACATGGGTTGGTTTCTTGGCCCTCTTCTAGGACTCGGACATGGGAGCATTGAGTGGACCCTGGGCCAAAGAGGAGGTTAGAAGGAGCGATGGCAATAGGCCTCTAGCCCTCTTGGTGCTGGTGTGGTCTGAGAAGTTAGAGACCTAAGCAAAAAAATTGAAAAATTTGCAGGAAAAGCTTCTGGCATTTCATGGCACCATTACAAACGTGGGTGCTTTGGTGGCATCCCGAGAAGTGACTTCTCCAAATTCTCCTGAGCTCCAAATTGCCACCTTCTTCTTCCCACACTGGTGACAAGGTCTGAATTTCCCATCAGGAGGCTTCTTTTGTTGCCAGGAACGTGCTGGTAATGTCACACCGATTTGTAGCATGAGTCCTCCTAGGGCATGTTGGAGGAAGGAGATAATGGAGAAGGAGTCCTGCCCTTGCTCGATTACCTCCCTGAAAAGGCTGTACCTGCAGCAGGGGATGAACCGCGGGAGACATCCAGCTGGAAGCTCTCTTGAACGTGCTGTTGGCTATTCCAGAGCAGAGCTTGGGTCCTGCCAACACTTCCTTGCCGAGCCATTGACTGGCCTTGGGCACCTCGTTTGGAGTCATGTGGCAGCGTGGGTGAAATACCAGGTTTTGTTTCGTTTTTCTAGACCCTTCCTGGCAAAGTGACTGTGTCCAAAGGCATTGGTGAGAGGACCTTTTTTGGCATGTGGGCAGAAGGGGGAGACTGGCTGGAGCCCCCCTCGGTGGGAAGGAGTCGTGAGAATGATGGAGTAGCCCTGCTCCGGGGATGCTCGTTCCAGCTCCTTCCCCTTTTCCCTGTGGATCTAGCTCCCTGATTTTCACACATCTCTGTGACGGACGTTTGCTTTCTGCACAAGTCCCTGTGGCTGCCGTGTCCTTGCCTGGCTGTGTCGCATGGCATAAGGTGCGGGTGCTGCTCACCCCTGGGGAACTGCCCTCTTGTTGGGCTGCTGGAGTAGTAACACTTGGCTGACTCCTGCCTCTTCTCCTCAAAACGATGTCCCTGCAGCTCTGCATCATCCCTTGTCACATCAGGGCTATGTGCAATGAAGGACCAGGCTGTGGCACCTCCAGTACTTGCTCATGGCGTGTGTTCACTCACTGGTGGTATCTAAGCAGCTTGCTGAAGTGGTGACAAATTCCTTCTGGCTTCTTTTCAGCCTGGAGAAGAGAAGGCTCCAGGGAGACCTTAGAGCACCTTCCAGTGCCTGAAGGGGCTCCAGGAAAGCTGGAGAGGGTCTTGTGACATAGGACAAGGGGGAATGGTTTCAAGCTGAAAGAGGGGAGATTGAGATTGGATGTGAGGAAGAAATTGTTTGGTGTGAGGGTGGTGAGACCCTGGCCCAGGGTGCCCAGAGAAGCTGTGGCTGCCCCTCCCCGGCAGTGTTGAAGGCCAGGTTGGATGGGGCTTGGAGCAACCTGGTGTGGTGGGAGGTGTCCCTGCCCATGGCAGGGGGTTGGGATTGGATGGTCTTTAAGGTCCCATCCAACCCAAACCATTCTGGGATTCTGTGGTTCTCTGGGGATGGTGATGGCTCCATGGACCCTGTGTTTTGGCCGGGGTGTGTGCAGTAGGGCGGGTGTAAGGGTGTGCATCCACCCTTGGCCCATCAGCATCCCTCTCCCACTGCAGCTCAGCTCCCTCTTGGCTCGCTGAGCTTCCCTCTTGGAGCATCCCTCTCCCCAGCACAGAGTTATATAGCACGGTCCTGCCCTGCTTTTGCCTCTCGGACCTGCAAGTCCTTCCTTCACTAACTTCCTCTCCCTTAATGCCAAAAAGGGTCAGTCTTTGAAAAAAAAATATATATAAAAAATTGGAAAGGGAATTCTCGAAGGAATTAATGAATTGGGCAGAAATAATGTGAGAAACAAAGGCAAATGAAGCCAAGTGGAGAGGAGGGGTCGGTGAGTGGGTGGGGGATGGCTCCCTCCCGCAGCTGCCCCACTGCACTGCACTTGATCGAGGGCTGGGGGGTGCGTGGTGCTGCCCAGCTCTGTCTGCTGGGGGTGGCTGTGGGGGACTCCCAGGGACTTCTGGCAGGGCTGCAGGGGGGCACCTCCTGCCTTGCCTTCTCTCTCTTCTTTTCTTCTTTAGTTTTTGTAATAGATCAGAGTGCAGGAGATGCTGCCTCTGGGGGGGCACCGGCACCGCTGCAGCACCCGTGGGTGCCTCGGCTGCCCTCAGGGTGGCCCGGGGTGCGTGATGGGAGGGCAGAGGGATGCTGGTGAGCCTTGGTGTAACCTCAGCCTGCCTTCTGGGCACTGGCCACCGGGTTGGTCGTACCAGTGAGCCAGCCCAGGTGACCTGGGCAGCTCCTTCCTCTTCGTCTTCTCCTCCTCCTGCTGCACTGAAGCCAGGCTGCGGGGTTGTTGTTTTGTAACTTTTCATTCCTCCTCTCCCCCACAAAGGTTTTCTCCCTCCTCTCTTCCTCTCTCCTTCCTCTCGCTCTCGCCCCAGGCTACGCGCCGGTGACAGGGATGTGCCACCCCCTGCGCAGCTGCACCCTCAACCATGAAGATGGCTTCTCCTCCGCCTTCGTCGTCGCCCATGAGACCGGCCATGTGTAAGTCAGAGCTGGCTGTCCCCTTGAGTGAGGGGGACAAGTGTGGCAGTGTCGGTGACTTTCCGCTGGGGCAGGCATGCTCACCACCACAGCACCAAGGGGCTGGTGTAAATCCTTCAGGAACTTGACTTCACACCACTGGCATGTCCCACCAGGTTAGGCATGGAGCATGATGGCCAGGGCAACCGCTGCGCCGACGAGACCAGCATGGGGAGCATCATGGCACCGCTGGTCCAGGCCGCCTTCCACCGCTACCACTGGTCCCGCTGCAGCAAGCAGGAGCTCAACCGCTACATCCAGTAAGTCCAGTTTAACCAGGAGGGGATGTTCTTCCTTCTCATGGTGGGACTGCCCACCTTTTGTACCCAGCAGCTCCTGCGAGAAGCAAGCAGTGGACAATCCCAAGAGGGATTATTGAGCATCATCCCATCCCAGTGCAGCACTGGGATTGTTGAGCAACCTGGTCTAGCTGAAGGTGTCCTTGCCCATGGCAGGGAGTTGGAACTAGATGGTCTGTAAGGTCCCTTCCAACCCAAATCATTCTGTGATTCTAGGATTCAGTGATTGCTTGTTTTGGCTGGAATAGCAAAAATGGGTCCTTGGGAGGTTATTTTGAGGTTATTTGCCCTTTCTCGTTGAACAGCTTAATCCCTTGTGTGGGTCTGAACTGGTTTTGGGCTGAGGAGGCTGGAGGCAAAGAGGAGCCAGATCAAAGCTGGAGATGTCAACAGAGCAATAGTTTGTAGAAGATCTGTGCTGGTGGAGCCCAGATCTAGATCTCACATATTTTTGCCATTTGCTTTGGGCAGCCTGTGTGGTTTATCCTTCAGGCTATAAAAAGTTGTATGCTACATTAAAAAAAAAGGGGGTGTGTGTAGAAACACGCCAGCAGCTTTCTGGGCATCAGGGCCTAGAAGAATAGCAGGAGAGCAGATGGTGGTGGTACCACCCACTGGTGCCAAGGTGCTCTGTCCCCTAGGGAGCTGCAGGCAGGGGAAGGATGCTTGTCTTTGGCTGTGACAGGTTGACACTGGCTGGATGCTGACCTTGGGGTCTGCAGAGTTCTTGATCTCACATATTCTGTTTTCTGTGGCTGCTGTTGCACTTCAGCTTTTCCCCTTCTTAAATACATTATCCCAGAGGTGCTACCACTGTTGCTGATGGGCTCAGCCTCAGCCAGCAGTGGATCTGTCTTCTCACAGAAGCCACCCCTATAGTCCTCCTCTACTCAAACCTGGCCACACAAACCCAATAGAATCATCAAATGGTTTGGGTTGGAAGGGACCTTTAAAGGCCATCTAGTCCAACCCCTCTGCAGTCAGCAGGGACATGTTTGGCTAGATCATGTTGCTCAGAGCTCCATCCAACCTGACCTTGAATGTTTCCAGGGATGGGGCATCTACCACACCTCAGGGCAACTTGTGCCAATGTTTCACCACCATCATTGAACAAAATTTCTATCTGCGCAGTTGTTTTTTGCTGAGAATGTGTTTTGTAGGGTGTGTAGTTAGTGTCAGCACCAAGAGGATTCAGGTTTCATAGAATCACAGACTGATTTGGGTTGGAAGGGACCTTAAAGCTCATCCAGTCCCAATCCCCTGCTGTGGGCAGGGACACCTCCCACCAGACCAAGGTTGCTCCAAGCCCCATCCAACCTGGCCTTCAACACTGCCAGGGAGGGGCAGCCACAGCTTCTCTGAGCAACCTGGGCCAGGCTCTCACCACCCTCACAGCAAAGGATTTCTTCCTAAGATCCAATCTCAATCTCCTCTCTATCAGTTTGAACCTGTTCCTCCTCGTCCCATCACTCCACACTCTTGTCACCAGTCCCTCTCCAGCTTTCCTGGAGCCCCTTCAGGCACTGGAAGGTGCTCTGAGGTCTCCCTGGAGCCTTTTCTTCTCCAGGCTGAACATATTTCTCCATATATGATATTCCTTCTTATTGGAATCTGGAGAGAGGGCTGGAGGTGAGGGAAGGGCTGAAGGGAAGGGTTGAAGGAGGGAAATTCTCCGTGTCTGACTCAGCTTTGCCTCTGCCCTGCATCCCCACAGCTCCTACGACTGCCTGCTGGATGACCCCTTCGAGCACCAGTGGCCCACCTTGCCCAAGCTGCCGGGCATTAACTACTCCATGGACGAGCAGTGCCGCTTTGACTTCGGTGTGGGCTACAAGACGTGCACGGCGGTGAGTACGGAGCCGGTGCCAGCTGTGGGGCTGTATTGCCCCACCAGGACCCCCGGCCAGGTGCTGTGGGGGTGTCCCCACTGCTGTCCCATCCCCGCTCCTCTCTGCTCCCCAGTTCCGCACCTTCGACCCCTGCAAGCAGCTGTGGTGCAGCCACCCGGACAACCCCTACTTCTGCAAGACCAAGAAGGGCCCGCCCTTGGATGGGACTGAGTGCTCTCCAGGCAAGGTAAGGGGCTGGTCCTTCCTGTCCCCTGCTTGGGGGGACATGGGGACACCCTTGAGGGCAGCAGGCACCGAGTGCCCAGGTTTTAGCTGGTGTTACTCCTTATTTGTGTTCAGGTGAGGACTTTGTTTTTCTTCTTCCCCACTCGTTGTTGTCACCTGGCTAAAGAGCAATGACATGGTTGCACATCCAGCCCCATGATGTCATCAGGCTTTCACTTCTGGCTCTCTTAGTGCTCCCATTACCCCAGTATGGAGGCAGGGGTGCATTGGAAAAGCTGCTGGCCCATGGAGTTTTTGGGTGGTTCTTTGCTGGAGGATGAGTGGGCATCAAGTATCCAACAGCTTTTGATCAAGTTCCTTATCAATCCCAGCAATCCTGCTGAAAGTGCCACCTCCTCCAGTGCTCAGCTGGCCAAAAACCTCCAAAATGAGGCTTTTTGAAACATGTACAGGTGTGCTGGTGGGTGGCTTCAGGGGACTGCAACATCTGGACTGGGAGGTCCTTTCTTCAGGCCATGATGGGCACAGGCTGGACAGTGTTTTGGCCCTTCAGGGACCTTCTCTGTAACTTCCTTGGTGGCCACCAAAGGCACCGTTGGCTTTTCCCCAGCTCTGGAATTAAACTCTGGGTCTAGGTGCCCGTGGGGTGGCACTGCAGCTTCGTGCCACATTTGGTTTGCCAAACTGCCCAGCAGCTTGGTGCCATGCTCCTGGCCAAAGTTTGGGTTCAACCTGCCCTGTTCCAATGGGGAGACATCCCCAGGGCTGACCCAGATGTAATTCGGTGCCTGCCCAAGGATCTGCACGGGCAGGGGGAGGCAGTTCATGACTGGAGGGAGAAAAACAGTCCTTAGAAATCTGGTGTTAGGGCAAGAAAACCAAAGGGATTTGTTTTTTAGGGGGATCTTTGCGTGCCCCAGGCTTTTTTGCAGGAGTTTTTTTTGGGGGGGGCTGTCCACAGCTGCAGGTTCTTCTTACCCAATGCAAAGCACGGGTGTGTTGGACCCTGCCCTGCTGATCCCTGCTCCGCATGTTCTGCTGGGAGTCCTGGCCATGGAGCTGTGCTGGGCTCTTGGAGAAGAGCCATGGGTGCCGGTAGAATCATACAATCATTATGGTTGGAAGGGACCTCCAGGGTCAACAAGTCCAACCTTTATCCCAGAGCACTGGAACAGGCTGCCCAGAGAGGCTGTGGAGTCTCCTTGGCTGGAGACATTCAAACCCCGCCTGGATGCGTTCCTGTGTGATGGACTCTAGGTGACCCTGCTCTGACAGGGGGGTTGGACTAGATGATCTTTCGAGGTCCCTTCCAACCCCTAGGATTCTGTGATTCCATCATATTCCTAACCATTGGACCAGTAGACCATGGCCTCAAGTGCCTCATCAACCTGGTTTTTGAACACCCCCCAGGTGCTTCTGGGTTGGTCATGAAACGATGCAGCTCACTCATCCCCAGACCAGCCCTGCCTTGTGTGGTCCTGGTCCTGCCGCCAACGGGAGGGACGTGGTCAAGGGCATGATGACGAGCACCTTCTTCCCATGCTTTGCAAACTGGCTTTGCAGTCCATAGGTGCAGGAGGGCTCTCTTTGCTGGTGCCGAGTGCTTTGGAAGAGGCAGGCGTGGAGCTCCCCCCTCTTTCTCCTCCCTTCCAGTGGTGCTTCAAGGGTCACTGCATCTGGAAGACGTCGGAGCAGCCGTACAGCCAGGATGGCAGCTGGAGCTCCTGGTCCAAGTTCGGCTCGTGCTCCAGGACCTGCGGGGGAGGCGTGCGCTCGCGCAGCCGGAGCTGCGACAACCCGCCGTACGTTTGGCCTCCGCCTCCCTCCCTGGAGCAGGGGGAAAACTGGAGGAAGTGGCTGAGAGCGACGGGTTCCTCGCCCTTCTCAGTCGGGAAGGGATGAGGACATCTGCTCCTGCCTGGGCGCCGAGCTGCGTTGTGTTTGAACAGCATCCCTCCCCCCTGATGCCCTTTCAACCCGCGGGCTTTATTTTCCAGCCCGGCGTACGGCGGGCGCCACTGCCCAGGAGCCACCTACGAGTACCAAGTGTGCAACGCTGAGGAGTGCCCGGGGCCCTACCAGGATTTCCGTGCCCAGCAGTGCTCCAAGCGCAACTCCTACTACACCCACCAGAACAGCAAGCACTCCTGGCTGCCCTACGAGCATCACGATGGTGAGCAGCAGTGGGTCCTAGCAAAGGAGCAGGAGCCAAGTTGCCTTCTCTCCCAGAGGAGGCCATGCTGGTGGCTATCACCATAGGATGGAGACTGTGCCAACCGCACAGATGCGGGGTTGTGGAAGGCTCCTGAACTGGAAATTAGAGTTGCAATAAGCCAGCATACGCAGCCTGGTCTTTAAAATCCATCTCTTGTGCTTGCCTTCAGGTGTCACACAGAGAAATGCAGGTGTTGCTCTGGTTCCTGCTGTCAGAGGTGGGCTGAGTAGATCAGCCCGTGTTGAAACCTCTCCCTGCTCCTCCTGCAGTAGTGAGAGGAGAGCTTCTCCTCATGGCAGCCAGAGATAAAAGCATTTGCACTACTTTTAAAGTTTTCTCTCTGCTCTCTGTGTGCTTTGGCACGCAGAGGACTTGTGTTCCTTGGAGATGGTGAGAATGGAGCTGCCCGAATGTATTTCCACAAACCTTTTTTCTACCCCTCTTTACTTGGCCGCAGATGCTCAGAAGTGTGAGCTGATCTGCCAGTCTGAGGGCACGGGGGACGTGGTGTTCATGAACCAGGTTGTTCACGATGGTACCCGCTGCAGCTACCGAGACCCCTACAGCATCTGCGTCCGGGGCGAGTGCGTGGTGAGGAGCTGACTCCTGCTCTCCCTGTCCTTCACCCATCCAGCAGACAGCTTGTGCATGCCCTTGACACCCTCCCCCCACCTTGGGGACATGTGTTCTAGCCCGGGGACTGACCCCGTGTGCAGCAAAGGGGGCGGCAGAGCGATGGGTAGGGCTGTGGGGTGTAACCCCCTGTTTGTCTTCTCTCCTCCCTGGGTGACAGCACGTTGGCTGTGACAAGGAGGTCGGCTCCCTGAAGCAGGACGACAAGTGTGGGGTCTGCGGGGGGGACAACTCCCACTGCCGGACGGTGAAGGGGACGCTGGCCAAGACCCCCAAGCAGCCGGGTGAGAGGGCTGGGGGGGTTTGGGAGCACGTGGGTATGAGTGGGTGTGTGTCTGGTTGGAGCAAACTTGCCCTTTCCCTGCCCTCCATCCTTCCTCCCTCCCTTCCAGCGGGTGTTCTGAAGATGTTTGAGATTCCAGCTGGGGCAAGGCACCTGCAGATAGAAGAGATGGAGCCAGCATCCCACAGCATCGGTGAGCGTGCCAAAGTTCACCTCACCCTTCACCCCCTGCCTCTTTCTTGCCTCTATTCTGGCAATTCATAGAATCATAGGATGGTTTGGGTGGGAAGAAGCCTTTAAAGGCTATCTAGTCCAACCCTCTGCAGTGAGCAGGGACATCTTCAACCAGATCAGGTTGCTCAGAGCCCTGCCCAACCTGGCCTTCAACATTTCCAAGGATGGGGCTTCTACCACCTCTTGGGGCAACCTGTGCCAGTGTTTCACCACCCTCATCATAAAGAATTTCTAATATCTACTCTAAATCTCCCCTCTTTTAGTTTAAAACCCTGACTCCTTGTCCTATCACTACAGGCTCTGCTAAAAAGTTTGTCCCCATCTTTCTCATAGGCCCCCTTTAAGTACTGAGAGGCTGCAATAAGGTCTCCCCAAGAGCCTTCTCTTCTCCAGGCTGAACAAATCCAACTCCCACCCAAAGGGTCTCATTTGGGTCATTCCCAACCTTTAAAGGATTCCATTTTCAGAGGAAATGACGTTTCAATACCTCCTGTCTCCTCCAGCTGTTAAGAATCAAGCCACAGGTAACTTCATCCTGAACTCCAAGGACAAGGAAGCCAAAAGTCAAGTGTTCATTGAGATGGGCTTGGAGTGGGAATACACCGTGGAGCACGGCAAGGAGAGCCTGAAAACCAGTGGTCCTCTGCACGAGGCCATCAGTGTTTTGGTAAGCCTGGCTCCTGCATCCTCCAGGGGTGTTGGGGGCGACCATCACCCAGTGGTGCAGAGGGGGAAGGTGGTCTGGGTGGGATGTAAGAGGTGGTGGAGAGACTTCGGTAGTGAAAGGATGTAGGGCATGTCATTAAACCCAGGGAAATGAGGCAGCCAAGAGGATGTGGCTCCGAGTGATAGAGTTTAGTGGTGATGTAGGTAGACGGGTTGGACTGGATGATCTTGAAGGTCTCTTCCAACCTTGATGATTCTATGATTCTAAGGGGCAATGAGCTGAGTGCAAGAATGGCGTAAGGGCACATCACTTGGGTGCTTACCTTTGGGTCCAACTGTATTCTGCTCTGTGCAGCAGGATAGACTCCATGTTTGGAGCCCACCTAATCAGGTTGGAGGTAGCAATGGGGTTTGTTCCTCCTGCTCTTGTGTGTGTCAGTGGTCAGCATTCACTTCCTTTTTCTTTGATGGCCTCCTCTTCCCTTCCCTCTCACATGGCATCACTCTTTCTTCTCCTTCCTTCTCTCCGATTGTCCTCACTCTGCCTGCAGGTCATCCCTCAGGAGGAGGAGGTGAGGAGCAGCCTGATGTACCGGTACATCATCCATGAAGACCTGCTACCCATGATTGGAAACAACAACGTCCTGCTCGAGGAGATGGATTCCTACGAGTGGGCCCTCAAGAGCTGGTCTCAGTGCTCCAAGGCGTGTGGAGGAGGTAGCTCTCCCTTCGTAACAGGCTACAGCGTGGGCTTGGGAGGATGCTCGGGTGTGTTAGGCAGTGCCTGGGCCCGTCGGGGTCTCTCTGGCTTGGGAAGGTGGAGATGCGGTTTGAAATTGTTTCTCTCTAAGATCGTACATCGCGAGGCTTTAGACGTAGACCTGGTACTGCGTGGAGGCCTGGCTTTCTTCTCCACACCCATAGCCATGTTCTTTGCACCTCTGCAATTTGGGGGATCGACCACATGGGACTATGAGTGTTAAAAACCATGATTGCAGAGCAGTTTAGGTGAGCATTTTAGCCAGACTTCTTGCCAAAGCAGGCTTATGCGATCGTGTGTGCGTACCCTTGTCTGTCTATCCGTGTACCTGCTATGAGTTTGGAATTCACTGGCTGTCTTTAGCCCAGTTTGAGCCGATGGGTAGTGATTTTGCAGGTGATTGCTCCTAAAACTTGCATGGAAGTAGGTGTGGGTCCATCAGTAAGTGCTGTGTTGGAGGGCAGGTGGCACACGGGAGCTCCTGGTGGAGGTTTTGCTGGGTTTTTCCCTTTGAGAGGAAGCACATGTGCCCGCACGCAGGCTTTGCCGATGAAAGCCTTGCCTTGGCACGGCCAGTGAGATCTGACTTGGTAGCTGGAGCCTCCAGAGCTCACCTCCAACCTACCTGACCCTCAAATGGTGGAGAAGACCTTGTGCTTCCACCTTGTGCTGGCCAGACATGGGGCTTGCAGAGACTTGGCTCCCCGGACTGTGCTGCAGCAGGGCGGCTGGCAGCTCCTCTTGGACGTTGGCTTGGCCCCGCTCTGGTCTGCTCCCAGGCAGTCACAGCTTCTTTGGCACGTTGGGGTGGTGCTTTGGCCGGCCTTGCCCTCTGCTGCTTTTTTTTCCCCCTCGTCTGGAGGAGTAAAGCCAGATCCGTAGCTCACTGAGTGCTCGTGGCAGGAAACTCTGATCCCTCGACCTGGGTTTTTGGGAGAACACGTTGGGAGGAGGGCAGGGGGAAGGTTTGAGTTTGCTTTGCCCCTCTCTGTGTGTGCCACCCCATGGCTGACCCCATGAAGCTGGGGTGTCCAGCACCCACGCGAGCACCCTCTGCAAGCCCGGGTGAAGCGCTGCGTGTGTCCCAGCTGAGTGGTGACATCCCAGAGCAGGATGCAGGAGAAGGGATGGAGTGGGGAATGGTGGGACCCCCCCACACCCATGGCCTCACTGCCCATGCTCTGCTCCCCCCCCAGGCATCCAGTACACCAAGTACGGCTGCCGGCGGAAAAGTGACAACCGGATGGTGCACAGGAACTTCTGTGACAACGGCAAGAAGCCCAAGCCCATCCGTCGGCGCTGCAACCTCCAGGAGTGCTCCCACCCAAGGTCAGTCTGGCCTGAGGTGTCCTCACGCCCTTGGTGGGGATCCCCAGGGCCACCCCCTGCACGGGCATCACCTCTAATCCCTCCGCGGTGTCCGTCTGTCCCCCGGCAGCTGGGTGGCCGAGGAGTGGGGTGCCTGCAGCAGGACCTGTGGCAAGCTGGGGGTGCAGGTGCGGACGGTGCAGTGCCTGCAGGATGGCACCAACCGCACCCTCCACACCAAGTACTGCCCCGGGCAGCGCCCCGAGACGCGCCGGCCCTGCGGCCGCCTGCCCTGCCCTGCCCAGTGGAGGACAGGCGCCTGGTCCGAGGTGAGCACGGGAGCTGGGGAAGGTCCTGGGCTGCATGGTGGGGTCTGGAGGAGGTGGGTAGGGACTGGGTGTGAGGGCCAGGTGCTTATGGAGCCAACTGGACTCATAAGGATGGAGATAAGGGTAAAAGGGTCGGTGATCCAGCTGGTGGCCAGTCACCAGTGGTGTTCCCCAGGGCTCAGCACTGGGGCCAGTTCTCTTTAGAATCATAGAATCACAGAATGGTTTGGGTGGGAAGGGACCTTAAAGATCGTCCAGTCCCAACCCCCTGCCATGGGCAGGGACACCTCCCACCACACCAGGTTGCTCCAAGGCCCATCCAACCTGGCCTTCAACAC
>VZRW01012801.1:360610-395172 GCA_013398125.1 Aegotheles bennettii | reverse complement strand
AGGGGAGACCTTCTGCTCTCTGCAGCTCCCTGACAGGAGGTTGGAGCCAGGGGGGGTCGGTCTCTTCTCCCAAGGAACAAGTGATGGGACAAGAGGAAATGGCCTCAAGTTGTGCCAGGGAAGGTTTGGGTTGGATATTGGGAACAATTCCTTCCCCAAAGGGCTGTCAGGCCCTGGCCCAGGCTGCCCAGGGCAGTGGTGGAGTCCCCATCCCTGGAGGTGTTTAAAAGCCGTGTAGATGTGGTGCTGAGGGACGTGGGTTGGCACTGTTCTCTGTAGACATAGGTTAATGGTTGGGCTCGATGATTTTAAAGGTCTTTTCCAACCAAAGTGATTCTGTGATGCTTTTGTTGAGGTTTGTGAGGAAACTCAAGATTAGAGAGGGAATAGCATCCCCGTGGAGAGCAGAGGGGGCACGTTCCTGGAGAGGAGAGCGGAAAAGCCCTTGTTAGAAAGCAATATCCACCCAAGCCATTGTCATCTGCAGAGACGCCTCTGGGGTGGCTGTTGGGGTGGTGTGGTGGCACCCCACCACTGACACCTGTCTGTCTGTCTGTCTGTCGGGGCGCAGTGCTCGGCGAGCTGCGGGGAAGGCGTCCAGCAGCGCCAGGTGGTTTGCAAAGGCACCGAGAGCGGCGGGCGCTGCGAGGGTGACAAACCAGAGGCCGTCCGGGGCTGCCACGTGGCCCTCTGCCCGGGTGAGAGGAGGAGGAGGTGGTGGCACCCAACCCTCTTGCGTGCCTCCAGCCTACCTCGGCTTCAGGGTGGTGCGGGCAAAGCGGGTTGCGTTGAACATCCCTGATGCTGCTGGCAGGGAAAGGGTTAAACGCTAGCCCAAAATATTGCACTTTTCTGATGTTTAGTGCAGGTGGTTTTGGGTTTTTCTGGCAGTTTGGGGATGCGATGAGCTGAGGGTACGATGGTGACGGGCATCCTGGGGTTCATCTTGGGGGTTTTTTGGGTGGCTGAAGTGCTGGGTCTAGCCCAGTGCTCCCCAAGGGCCCTCGTTTTTAAGGAGATCCCTTGAAACAAAAAAAAATCCCCCTTGAAACAAAAAAAAATCCCCCACCAAAACACCTTCCTAAGGAATTGGGAGTGCCCACAGCCTCCCGTGGCAGCTGGGCACCGTGGCTCTCTCCACAGGGAAGCTCTCCAGCATCACCCCCGACACCGGTGACCACAGCATGCCCAAAGGGCAGCGGGTGCCCCAGGATGGACCCAAAAACCCTGTCAGCAAGATCTCCTCCAGTAAGTGTCCCTGCTGGGCTAAGGGCAGGGAGTAACCCTCCCGAGGGCTTCTGCAGCTCCGTGGGTGGGTTGGAGTGGGGGGCTGCACATCCAGCAGGGATTTTGGCGAGTTTTCCCCCCTGCTGCTGCATCCCGGCTGCCCCTGCTTGCCCAGCCTGCCGCTCGGTTGCCATCTCATGGAGTCTGGGATCTTGAGTCTCCACTGCCTTTCCCTGGTCCCAGATTTTACACTGTTTCCTTTTTCCCTCGACCTTTTCCTGCCTCCCATGCTAGGAGGCAGATGGCTCCAGGCAAGGGTTTGCCTCGAGTGCTTTGGAGCTGTGGCGAGATGCTCATGATGGAGCATCTCTTGCTTGAGGGAGTTTTTCCAACTCCCTCAATCCCCCTTCACATCCAAGCATAGCCAGAATCACTGCCCAGGGGCAGAGCAGTAGCAGGTTTGGCAGCATCCATGTCCTTTGGGACCACCAGGAAGGCACGGTGGTGGGAGCCTGCTGCCACCCTCACCCTTTGTGCTTGTGTCCAGAGAAGGGCAACGAAGCTGATGAAGGGACTCAAAAATGTCTTATGAGGAATGGCTGAGGGAGCTGGGGGTGTTCAGTCTGGAGAAGAGGAGGCTCAGGGGGACCTCATGGCTCTCTACAGCTCCCTGAAAGGAGGTTGGGGTGAGGGGGGGGTCGGTCTCTTCTGCCATGCCCACAGTGAAAGGATGAGAGGAAACGGCCTGAAATTGCAGCAGGGGAGATTCAGGTTGGACATCAGGGACAATTCCTTCCCTGGGAGGTTGATTGGGGGTGGGAATGGGTTGCCCAGGGAGGTGGTGGAGTCACCATCCCTGGAGGTGTTCAAGAGGCGTCTGGATGTGGGTGAGTGGGGATGGAGGTGGGGGTTGGACTGGGTGAGCTTGAAGGTCTCTTCCAACCTTGATCATTCTATGATGCCGCTCTGTCCCTCTCCAGGGGAGCCTTGCCTCGGGGACAAGTCCATCTTCTGCCAAATGGAGGTCCTGGCCCGCTACTGCTCCATCCCTGGCTACAACAAGCTCTGCTGTGAATCCTGTGGGAAGAAATCCTCCTCTGCCCCCAGCTCTCCCCCCACCGCCAGCCCCACAGCTCCCCTGGGATCCGCTGCTCCACCGCTCTCCCCCCACCCCACCACCCCTGCCCAGGAGGGACCCACTGGGGACCCCACGCCGGCTCCTCCGGCTGCCACCGGAGGGCTGCCCAGCAGCGGTGCTGTGCCTGGGGGGCTGCCAGCCCTGGGCGAGGTGGGCAGGGGCCCAGCAGCCAGGTAACGCTCCCGGGACCACCTCGCCATGGGGCAGGGGAAGCCTCTCACCTCCCTCCCTCTCCTCCTCCCCCTCTTTCTCCTTCCCCCCCACTTCTAGCGATGGTTTTCACGGGTGGTGCTGCCCCATTTGGAAATGACCTGGCTCACCCAGAAATTCCCAGGAAAACCACTTTTTCCTCATGATCCCCTCCCTGCCCTCCCAGCCGTGGTGCATTTTTTTTGACCGCGCCACGGAAAAAAGGTTAAAAAAGAGCCAAAAAAGTGGCAGTGGCTTGGTTGTGGGTAGCCCACAACAAGCTGCTTCCATCTGAGGTGCTAAAAAGATTTAGGGGTGGGGGGGTTTAATGTTGCTTTGTCCTTCTCCCTGCCCCAACACAAAAGGTGCTGGAGAGGAGGGTCCCGGCTGGGGGCTCAGCCCCACGGCTTGGGCGTAGCAGTGGGAGGATGCCTGGAAGCCACAGGGCTGGAGGGAGGTGGCAAAGACGGGGAGGAGGAGGAGATAAATGTGTGAAAGTGCCCAAAATGCTGCCCTGGGCTGTCCCTGTTTGGGGTAGAGAGTTTGAGAAATGTGTCTGGAGTGTGGGAACCATAGAGCAGCTTCTGCCCTGCGTCGCAGGATTGGCAGGAGCTGGTCCAGGCAGCTCTAACGTGAGCAGTAAGAAAGTCAAAGACCAAAAATACATTTAAAAACTGCCTGTCACCCACCGGTGACTTTTATCCAATACTGCCCTTGGCCAGCCTTGACCTGATCCCGACACCCAGCATCCCCAGGACCACCAGCCTGATCCCTGCGCCCTTGTACCCAGTGCCTGTGGGGCATCAACGGAGCTCGGAGGGAAAACTGGGATGACTGGGAAGCCAGGAACGGATTTTAGGGGCAGTTGCAAAGCAAGGAGAGGGGAAGATTCATCAGCGTGGGAAGGGGTGGAGATGGGGTGGTGATTAACGCCGTTAAAAATTATTGTGCCAAGTACTAAACGTATGCACAGCACTTTAGGAGCCTGGGGCTGCGTGTGGCTTGCTGGGGGTCAGGCCAGCTCCAGGCACAGGGTCAGACCTCTGAGGAATTGCAGTCTTGGAGACATCCCCAGAGCCGTGGCAGGGGAAGGTGGGATCCTGTGGGGGCTGAGGAGGGCTCGGGGATGGAGAGGGGAGGTTTGAGGAAGGCAAGGCTTGGCGGAGAGCCCAGTTTGGCATTGCAAAGCGGGATCACTTGGGAACGTGTGCATGGTATGGGAGCATCCACCAGCCCTGGTGATGCTGCATCCCTGGCCATGCCAGGAGCAAGATGGGGCACCTCTAAGGTCAGTGGTTGAAAAGCTCTTAGGGTGTCCAGGGCTTGCTGGCACCAGGAACCCATGGGTTTTAGGGCACGTTGGGTGCCAGGGCAGAGCACTGCATTGCTATCACTCATGTGGCTGCAAGAAATTCGAGGTCGGGGCATCTCAGAGGGTCTCACGCTCCCCTCAGCCTTCACTAGCCTGGTGGGGCTTGTGACGGGGATGAGGTTGAGCGTGGTATCTGCTGGGATGGAGACATTAAGTGGGCTTCAGGAAGGATGGGAGAAAGGTGGACATCTGTCTGAGCCAAGCGACCAGCACACCTGGAGGGAGCGGGCAGAGGGAGGGATGCCCACCCAACACTGCGGCGGGGTGCCCAGCTCCGAGTCAGGCAGGTGTTGGTACCCACACTAGGGGTGCACCAGGGTGGGATCCATCCCTTGCACTCCTGCCACCGCTGGCACCGCCCTCCCCAGCACTGCCAGCATTTATTGTGCCAAAGATAATGCTGCCTTCACTCTCCAAGGAGCATCTCTCCCGTGGGCTGCCCTCTGCTGCTCCTGGCAACCCAAACCTTCCCCCCCAGCCCCCAAAACGGGCTGCAGTGTCTCCGGGGCGCGGTGTCTGTGCGTGCAGGTGTAGCTGCTCGCTCCTCCCTCCCGTCAGCGCTCTCACAGGCGTAGCGCGTTGTTGCGTTAGGAATAATTGCAGTGGTTCCTTGCTATACCTCGGAGGAGAGCTGCATCTCCCCTCACACCCCACAGAGGGGGGCTTCGGGGGCTGTGCTGCTGCCGGGACTGACCCCCACCTCCAGCCCAGAGAGGTGGGCAAGGTGATTTCGAGCCGGGTGTGATAAACCCTGGCACACGTGGTGCTGTGGGGCGGTGATGCTGCCCGGCCAGGACCCAGCCCTGGGGTTATTTATTCCTGGGGTGAGGTGGAGGAGGAGGTTGGGTGGGTAGAGGAGGAGGTTGGGTGGCTCCTCAGGATGTAGCGATGCGATGTCAGCAGGGATCGGGCCCCATCTCCAGGTGGAGTGGTTGGGTCTGGTCCCCCCAGATCTTGGCTGCACCAAGTCATTCCTGTGATGTACCCTTGTCCAGTGTTACAATGATGTATAAAGTTTTGTACATACGAGATTCAGAGCTTTTTAACTTTTAATATTTATTAATTTTGTTGGGTTCTCTTTTTTTTTTTTTTTTTTGGAACTCTAACATAATGTAAAAAAACCAAACAAAAATAAATCCACCTCCAAATCTCTTTCTCTTGATTTATTCAGGGAGTGAGTGTGTGTGGAGGGGAGTACAAGTGTGACCTGTTGAAATGGATTGCACTCAGCGAGCTGCCACCTCTTGATTTTATTGCAACCCCGCCAGTTCCACAGAGCTGTTTTGAGATGATTTTTTTTCCCCCATTTTTTTCCCCCTTAATTAAGGCAAAACACCCAGCAAAATCCATGGATGTATAAATTACAGCCATCTGCAATAACATTTCATGACCCTACTGGCTTCACCCTCGCAAGGCTTGTTTCTAGCTCTGGGTGGCAGCAGCTTCATGGCACAACGTGCTTGTTCCCAGGCTGTGGGGTGATGTCGGGATCACCGGAGCGGCTGTCGCTGGGCGTAGGGTGGCTGGAGATCTCATGGGGATCCTCCCAGGACAGACCCCACTGGGGTTTTTGGATGCTGCAGGTCTGCAGTGCCAAGCTCGCCTGGACACGATGCTGTGTCACAGGGTTGAGACCAACCCTGCAGGAGATTCATTGGTTGCTTGTTTGCCACGGCACCCTAAATCGGTTGAACTGATGGTGAAAAGCACATTCCTGACCCCCTGGGGTCTGGTTTTAGTGCCATGCAACTGCTCTGGCTGTGCCTGCTGCTGTTGGCGTAGGAGGAGAAAACCCTCTCTCTCTATACCTGTATACCCACACAGAAATGTATCGCTTAGCTGTTCCAAAAATAAGGATAGGTTACTGGTTCAGGCCAAAAAGAGCCCCTGAGCTTGCATGGATGGCTAACAGATGCACGGTTGGGTAATAAACAAAGGGCAGTGAAAGTGGGGCAGGGCTGAAGCCACAGAACAAAGGGCACCATGGGGTGATGCCCGACGTCGGGTGGGTTTTGGCAAACACCTCTTTCCCCTGTGTTTGACAAGGAGGAGCGATGCTGAGCAGCAGCTACCATTGCTGCCGTGGGCAAGGGTTGGGCAAGGGTGTTCAGGCAAGCCTGAATGCAAGGCTTGGCTCTGCCTCAGTCACCTCAACTTGTAAATCATTATCAAATGGTTTGGGTTGGAAGGGACCTTAAAAATCATCCAGTTCTAACCACCTGCCATGGGCAGGGACACCTCCCACCAGACCAGGTTGCTCCAAGCCCCATCCAACCTGGCTTGGGATAATTCCAGGGTGGGGGCAGCCACAGCTTCTTTGGGCACCCTGGGCCAGGGTCTCGCCACCCTCACCCTTGCCCCATCGCCGGTGGCCACGGTGGTAGTGAGCAGAGGCAGGAGTGGATCTCCAGCTCCAACCCTGTCCTTCGTGCTCAGGGGTACATGGTGGCAGAGAGGTGCTGGTGGAGGTGCTTGATGAAGTCTGCTTGGCACTGTGGTAGGACACGGTTAGTGACGGCTGCGGGGATCCAGCCCTTTGGGAGAGAAGATGCCCTAAATTTGGTCCAGCTGGATCAAAGGCAGCCAGGGTGCCCACCCCAGGGTGGAGGGTGTGTTTGCACACCGGGATGCCTATCCCCCCCCCCCGAGTGACAGGGTGGCACTTGCCTTCAGGTCCATGCTGAGGAGCCAGGTGAGGTGGGTGCAGCCGGGGTCCCCTGCCAGCGGCTGCAGGATGATGCAGCTCAGCCGGGACTCGGCCCTGCAGTGGGCAAAGCAGCCAGGGTCACCCCCGGGGGCAAAACAGGGGTAAGGAGATCCCAGAGCAGATGCGATGGGGAGGGAGCTCTCGGCGTGCCTCCTGTGCCATGGTGCTGACACCCATCAGTGGTGGTGTCCCGTCCACCACCCTCCACCCCCAGGGACACTTTACTCCGCGATGGTTGTTTTTTGGGGGGACTTTACCTGATGCACCCTTCCTGTGAGGGCAGGGGCTCGATGTGGGTGGTGGTGCCCACCAGGTAGACAGCCATCTCCCTCCTCCCGCGGTGCCGCACGCTGATGAAGTCCCTCTGGCCCACCAGGTTGCCCGGGCTGGCAGCTGTGACTTCATGTGTCACCAGCGTGTCCCTCCCGACGCGCTGCAGCACCTACCGGAGCCGAGGGATTAATTAGGCTTCTGGCAACTGGATATCCCCATCACCCCCTTGCTCCTGCCCAGGTGACGTTAAGCCACTCGGGACAGCAGCATGGAGTGGCAGTGTAAGCAGGAGCAACAGTGAGGTGGGGACTTGGGGCTGGTGCCTGCTGGTAATTAAATCCTGACCTTCTCCAGGCTATTAAGGAGGAAAGTGGGTGATTATTGCAGCCTGGGACAGGACTCTCCCCATGCTATTTCTTTTTTGGAAGGGACAGGGAAGTGGTAGCAATAGATGAGCAGGGGCTGGATAGCATTGGAGCGAGCCCAGGTGAGCACAGGGGAGGCTTCCTGGGGGGGGCAGCTTGCTCGGGGCTACATTGTCATGTGGGAGCTGAGAAATGAGGCAAATACTCCAAAGAAGCCCAAGACAACTCATCAGCTTCCTGAGAGTGCTCCCGTGGTGGGATGTGTTTGGTTTTGCCTCTTTTTTGAGCTGATTCCCTTGAACGTTTTCATAGAACCCCAGACTGGTTTGGGTTGGAAGGGACCTTAAAGACCATCCAGTTCCAACCCCCTGCCATGGGCAGGGACACCTCTCACCAGACCAGGTTGCTCCAAGCCCCAGCCAACCTGGCCTTGGATAATTCCAGAGTGGGGGCAGCCACAGCTTCTTTGGGCACCCTGGGCCAGGGTCTCACCACCCTCAGTAAAATCTGAGCAATGTCAGAGCTCTCCATTGCAGAAAAACCCTTCCTGAACAGGCACCATGCAGAAAAGAGCCTTGAAAAGACAGCATTGCTCACTGCCAGCACATCTTCTCTCCCTGGGGTGATACCCTGCTCTTGCAAGAGTGCAGAATTAGCTTTAATCCTTCAGCAATCTTAAAAGCGTCAATAAATATGAGGTTTTGGATGCTAGCAACCCTGGCCATGCCAAGCTCGGCATTGTCTGCCTGCGGTCCATCCCTCCCCACCTTACCTTCACTTGGCTGAGGGCTGGGTTCCACTGGGGCATTTGCTCCAGCCTCTCAAACAGCTCCTGGTGCAGCCATGCCACCGGCACGGCCAGGACCACCTCTGCCCGGAACACCCTGCCCAGCCCAGGGACTGCGGTGCTGGACACGGTGGCCCTGGTGTCCTGTGGGTGCAGAGAGCCTGCATCAACCTCCAGCACCCTGAGAGGCACCAGCTCCGTGCTGGATGCCTGGATAATAAATCATTCCAATCCTCTTTGCAATCGCAAGAGAGGTTGTTACATCTAAACCATGCCACTACCCCTGCTGCTTTGTGGGGTTTTGTTTGGTTGGTTGCGTTTTTTTTGCTCAAAGCTCCTTCCTAGCTAAATGAACCGATCCAGCCAACAGCTTAGTGAACAAACACCATAAGTAACATCAAAGTTGCAGTCTGTTGGGTTTTTCAGCAGAAAAGCTCCTGGCTTTCCCCAGGAACATGATTATCTGCCTTTCCCCTTCCAAGACTTGACTTTTCCCACTGTCTATTTATTTTGCGGATTTGCTTGTGAACGTGCCTAGTGAAGGCACCTTTGGAGATCCTCTGCATGGCCACATCTCCTGCGCCCCCGGTTTCCCTTCTGTAAGGGAAGCAAATCTCCCCTCCCCAGGCTCATTTGCCCACCCCGAGAGCAGCGAAGGCACGGGTTGGTTGGGCTTTACCAGCACGGTTTCTGCCTGCCAGCTGGTGTGCTGCTGCAGGATGCCCAGGGCTCGCTGCAGGGCCCTTTCCCCCTGGGTGATGTAGGAGAGGTCCACGCCGGAGCTGGAGCTGATGGCTCTGTCGGGGTCCGGGCAGGCGGCTGCAGGAGCAAAGCAGGGAGATGTGCAAAGCTCTGCCCGTGCATGGGGCCGTGGGTTCAGGGGTGCAAACGGAGCTGGAGCAGAAGGTTTCGCTGACCCAAAGCCTTGGCTCTGACCACACAGCTGGTGCCCTCTTGTGCTGGGACGCGGCTTGGTGCAGGAAACCTTCCCCTCCAGGGCATCCCTGGCATTCATTCGCTGGCTCCGTGCTGAAAGCTTTTGGAAATTGCTTTCTGAACCAAGTCCCAGTGACACCGGGGTACAAATTGCACATGGCTCTGTTGTTGTTAGCATTGCATAGGCAGCCTGCGGACCCAGCCACGCTTCACAACAACAGATGAACTTGCCAATTTCCAAGTCTTTAGGTAAGTGGTGGAACTAGAGACACAGCAGCTGTGCAAGAAAACTCTGCCAAGTGCCTGCAACCTCTGCTGAAAGCTCTGACAGCTGGTACAAGGAGCTAATGCAATTTACCCCCCAGACCCTCAGGGTCTCCCCGCTAACCCCATTTGCCATCAGCACGTGGAATGCTTTTCAGCTACCGGAGAGCTGGAGACCAGCCCAGAGGTGAGAAGATAATGAATTGTCCTCCCAAATAAGGGTCAAATCATATGGGGAGGGGTGCATTTTAACACGCATCCCCCCAGCCCCTGTTGGAAGGGGGTTTAGGAGTGGGGGTGGGAAACGTGGTACCCAAGCTCCCGGGCTGAGCTTACCTGTCTCCTTCCCCATCAGCCTCTGGATATAATGAGGAATTTTGGAAGGCAGGCAATGGGATCCTCTTACCACCAGCCCTCTCATGTCCTTCTGCACGGCCGTTATCTTCAAGCCTAGGGGAGGGATGTGCGGGCTTCGGTGAGCACGGAGCATGCAGGGAAGATAGAACCATAGAATCCCAGAATTGTTTTGGTTGGAAAGGATCACCAAGTCCAACCGTTAAGATGCTGTGGAGCCCCGCGTCTCTGCTGGGAGTTCACTTGAAGATAAGATGGAGATTAACCCAGGCATGATACGACGTGGGAGGGAAACAGATGCACAGATGAGCTATTTCCACGGGGGACCCCCCAAGGCGATGCCCATCAGGTAGAGACTGAGCACCTCCTTGAGGACCCTCTGTCCTGCCTGTACTTCCCGAGGCTGTGGGGGGAGTGAGTGGTGCTTACCGGGCAGGCGGCGGAGGTGGTCGTGGGCGATGCCACAGCAGAGCTTGGTGGTGGCCTGCAGCATGACGGGGGGTTGGGGCTGCCTTGGGAGCGCGCGGCAGCCCCGGGCACCTTTATTGCCCGCCCGAAGGACGGCACCTGATGATAGGACCGTGCTGCCAGATAGCAGTGGGGAATAAGGAGTGCTCAAGGCCAAGGCAAGCGAGAGGAGGGGCTGGAGGGAAAGGCCAGGCTTCCCTCTGAATGAACAGTCCCTGCTGCCCTGGGCTGTGAGTGAACGCATCCCCAGGGACACTTTAGTGGCCCACAATGTCACTTGATTGAGGGTTGGGGTGGCAAACCCAAGCTGGCGGTGGCAAACCCAAGCTAGCAGTGGCAACCAGTGGCACTTGTCTGGAGGGAAGGATGGGGTGGGAGAGGAGAGCAATGTGGCTTGGCTCCTGGGGAGCGTGGAAGCTGCCGTTACAGCCATGCTCATGGAAAATGGTGCTGCTTCCTATGGCATCTTCAGCAAAGTTTTGGTGGGAATTGCTGCTGTTTTAACTCCTCAAGTAACACCTTGTTTTCCTCTTCCCTACTTTTACTCTCGCCTAATCATCCCCTGCAGACCTCTTGCTCAGGGTGGTGGTGGGACCACTGTGTCTTTGGGCATGAAGCTATCTATTCAGTCCTTCCCCTTGTGTTTTTAATGGTCCCTCCTAAAAGGTTAACCACAAAACCTGCTAGGTCACACCTTGAAACATAGCCATGCTGGGTTCCCCTGGCCCTTTGCAATACCTGCTCTTCCAAGTGCTTTGGAAATCCCCCTGGATTTTTACCATAGAAAGGCTCTTCCATCTGTATGTACCCAACCTAACTGCTTGAGAGAGTCCAGCGCAGAGCCACAAAGATGATGAAGGGAGTGAAACATCTCCCTTATGAGGAAAGGCTGAGGGAGCTGGGTCTCTTTAGCTTGGAGAAAAGGAGACTGAGGGGTGACCTCATCCATGGTTACAAATATGGAAAGGGTGAGGGGCAGGACGATGGAGCAAAGCTTTTTTCAGTAATGACCAATGATAGGACAAGGGGCAATGGATGCAAACTGGAGCATAGGAGGTTCCATGTGAATCTCAGGAAGAACTTCTTTCCTGTGAGAGTGCCAGAGCACTGGACCAGGCTGCCCAGAGAGGCTGTGGAGTCTCCTTGGCTGGAGACATTCAAACCCCGCCTGGATGCGTTCCTGTGTGATGGACTCTAGGTGACCCTGCTCTGGCAGGGGGGTTGGACTGGATGATCTCTCGAGGTCCCTTCCAACCCCTAGGATTCTGTGATTCTGTGAACAGTTTGGCTGCTTTTCTTTCCTTAGCATCACGACAGCTCATTTTACCTTCAGCCGTTGAGGCTGCAACTGCCAGAATATTTGGGCAAGGAGGCCAGGAGGGATTATTTGCTTTAAAATGGATAGGAGAGACTTCCAAGGCTTGCAATCCGGTGTGGTGGCAGCCAGCGGGCTTCTTGCTGGGAAGGGAAACAGTCCCTCTGTGGCTGCTGGCAAGCAGCTGCCTGCAGATCCCTGTTCCCTGGCAGCACTGGGGCTGTGGCAGCAGTGATGGGGACAGGATGGTGGATCTGTACGGTATTGTGTGTTGCTTTAATTAATATGTGTGTGATTAGGAGTGCAGTGGCAAGAGAGACACCTGTGGATGGCTTTTGGGCATGGCAGGGTAACGACAGTAGAGGGTGATGGAGTCAGTAGGAAAGCACTGATAGGGAACAACAGTTTTCACCCTAAGCTGATGGAGTTAAGGGTGATTGTTTGCTCTTTCTCTCTCAGGGATGGAGTAGGGGGAAGAGTTTCACAGAGTTCTCAAGGGTTTTGGCCCTGCTGTGCTGGAGGGTTTCATGCCAGCCCTGGCGACTTGCTGGCTCGGCTCCGCCAGTTCCCAGGCTGACTCACCAGCCCTGGCACTGCGTTTTCCCCACAGCTTTTCCTGCAGGGATAACCCCATGGCACAGCCACCATGGCTTGCACAGCTGTGCCCCGTTGCAGCTTCCCAGGTTTCTCACTCCATTCCTGATTTCTGTGTGGGTTATAAGAGCCCCTGCCAAGTGCTGCTCCTTGCATGCTCTGCTGTTTGTTTGCAGTCTGCTCTGGGGTCACTCCTTATGTGGTGGTACCCAGGCAGGTGCCTGTGTGCATGTCCCATGCCTAGAGGAAAGCCCTGAAGATGTGCATGGCCTTAAAGCAGCCATGGACCCTGTAGCAGAGTCTTGGAAGTGCTCTGTAGCCCAACACAGCTTGACGGGAGATTTGCTGGTGCCAGAGCTCTCTGCTCAGTGCTGGGCTTTACACTGCTGCTTTGGTGAGTTGCCAACTGCTTTTCCTGGGTTTTTCATGCGGTCTGGGGAGTCAGGATACACAGTACGTTTTTTTTACCAGCTGCCTAGGAAGAGGAGAGCAGTGGCTGATGAGAGATTTGCCCCAGGGTTTTAAACCTGTGGCTCTGCCAGCTCTCCAGGAGAGTGGGTCCCTGCAGATGGTCTATCCTCTCACACACATTCCCCTCACTTCTGTGCACACTTTGTAGTGGTAGTTTTGTCTCTGTGGAGAGCTGTAACAGGCAGGCAGATAATGTTTTATCACCCTGTATAGTGAGCGGTGTCCATACGTGCTCCTGAGGGCTGTATGGGGTATCCTGGGGACTTTAGCCTCAGGCCCTGGCCACCATCACTGTTAGGGTTCAGAGAACCACAAAGCTTAGGGCTCCCGAGACACTGAGAAATGCTAAAACTCCATGTGCAGATGAATACAAGAGGCTCCCTCTAACCCCTGCTAGATACCCTCACCTCTCAAGGGCTATGAGGTGAGCAACTATTCTAGTGGACAGGAAACCTGGTAAAAAACCCACATCTTCAAGGAAGCCAGGAATTCCAGAAGATTGCAATGCACCCAGAATAAAAACAAATGTCCACAAACCTCCTTTTTAATTACCATCTCATCCCCAAGCCCCCATACAAAGCTCCTGACCTGAAAAGCCCAGCTCATCCCCTGGAGAAACACAAAGCTCTGACCCCAAGGGGCTCAAGGAGCTCCCTGAGCCAAGCCTGAAACTAAAGAGCTCTGATCCCTAATGAGCCCAAGAGCTGAATGAGCTCCCTGAGCAGAGACTGGGACACCCAGGCTCCAAGATTCGGGCACCACCTTCACCACCTGGGAACAACCTCTTGGGCAGTAGAAGAAGGGGCTGACCAGCACAAGACACAAAAAGCCCAGGAGGAGAGCAGGGAGTTTACTCCTTTCTCATCACTTTGCAGTGTGACCAGAGGAAGACACCTACTCTGGAAAGAACCACAGTGATCCTTCTGAGACAGCTCCTTGATGGCATCACCAACGTGATCTGGTAGGAATTAAGCTTAAATATTCTGGGGTGTAAATATAAAAATAAATACAAATATAACAATATACAGGTCAATGAAAACAAGAGTGAAAGTAGAAAATGAAATAGAGCTTTCAGGCTTTTCAACATGAACCCTTGTGCCAGTAGAAGTTGAGGGCCAGCAAGAGCTTTGAGGCCTCACTCCTTTGGCTTGGGCGGTGGGGCCGATGGTGTGGATTGGTGGAGGTCCCATTTTTGGTCAGGGATGCTGGGTGACCATAGAGTGACTTACAGGGCAAAAGAAAACACCAAAAATTGCCTGTGCTTGCAAGCGTGGAGGCCAGGAGAGGATGCTATTGCCATGGTAGAGCCCGGCTCAGCGTGTTGTGGGGCAGCCATGGGTCAGTCCTGGTCCATAGCCTGCGGTTGCAAAGGTCCCACCAGCTTGGGTGGAACACCCCGGGGTGCAGGGTGCCGTGCACCCAGCCACAGTAGAGGGGTTTGGGCCTGACATCAGCACCAGGTTTGGTTGCAGCCACTGGAGGTCACTGCTGATCTGCAGCTCCGCAGGCGAAGCCGCTTTTGGAGAGGTGGGCAGGAGCCCTGCTCCCGGCTTGCTGCCTCTGGGCTGCTCTGCCTCTAACCCCCTGCACAACCCCTGGGACAACAGCTGGCTGCTGGCACCCAGGACCTCCGCCAGAAATAAGACCTGGCACCCTCAACCCTCCCCAGTTATCCCTGTTCCCTGCTGCTGGATGCAAGGTCCCTTTGGGGACCCATCATTTCCCATTGCACAGCTCAGCGTAGGATGTCCCGGGAGCGATGCTGGCCCTGGGAACATCCTGCAGCTCCCGAGCACATGGCACTGCCAAATAGGAAATGCAAAGCCTGTAACCGGTGTTTTGGGATGGAAAGGCAGGGTTTTGGCAGCGTGTGGTGCTGCACTCCAGCTCTGTGGGTGCAACACAGCCAACGCAGGGGCTTTGGGGCTGAAAGGGACCGTTCTAGGAGGGTTTGGAGGCATTGCTGAAGAAATGGGTGATTTTACAGAAGTACCTGTGACCCTTTGCTGTTTGAGCATCTAATCAGAATGGGGAAAAAATGTTCAGAAGTGACCTGGGAGACTCAGAGGGAGATCAGTACTTCCAGCAGCAATGCAGACTGGTAATGTCCCCAGTGAAATGCCCTCACCACCTCCAGCTTCAGTCCCAGCCACGTGTCCTGGCTCCTTTGGCAGGACAAATCTTATCCTTCAGGGCTGAAGTTCAACTGTTTTAGGGTAACGCTGTTGCTCAGCATTTATGTAAAACCTGGGCTAAAATCTCTTGGGGTTTCCACACCCCCTCCTCACCCACAGGCTACTGCAGGTAGTGAGCAAACCTCATTTATGTGTTCAGGGTAAAATTGACCTGCCCTGTGCTGTAAGAGCTCACCCACCAGCAGTATCATCCTCTCCCCATCCCAGGGGCTAAGGGTGGAATTTGCTGATTTAGTCTGTGCCATGTAAACCTCAGCTGAATGCTGAATCTGCCTCTGTGAATCTCTGTTAGAGGGGGAGAAAGAGGAAAGAGAGCAATGGGAAAGTCCTGAGTGGGTGGCTTTGAGGCTGGGAAAGGCTTTGGGTCCACACAGTCCTCCTCAAACATCTGGCAGAGCAACGTGGCTTTTGGCTGGGGGTTAAGGCTTGTGCAGGTCCATAGGAAGGGTGGTCAGGGGGGTGGTGCATGCCAGTAGAGGTTTTAGCAACTCAGCAGTGTGTAAAATGCTCTGAGTCAGCCCAAATCCTGATGGTGAGACGAGAGGACTGGGAAATAACGGGGTGCTCCTGGGGAAAGGGTGAAGCTGGGGAGGTAGTGGGACTGAGAGCTGCTATCAGCAGCCCAGCAGAAAGCTGAGCAATGCAGCCAGGGTGATACAGGCTCTTCCTCCCACGGTCACACAGGGATCCTCCTGTTCAGAGCCGAGGGCAAGTCCCGGGGCAATTACTCTGTGTCCTTGAGGCTTGCTCTGACTGAGACTGCTCTGTAATCAGCAGAGCCTTGGTGCAGGGGAAGCCCTGATTTTAAGCACATCTTGGATGGCCTCCAATACCTTTGCAGAAGTTGGCAGGAGAGGATAAGACAGTGCCTTTGGCCTCATGGGAACCCTCTCACGGGGTTGCCACCATCCCTAACAGTGCTCTGGGGGTTTCTAGGAGCAGGAGGAGCCCACATACCTTGCTGTGCTGATGATGGGGCATCTAGCTCTACATCTCTGGGGCAACCTAAATACAGACCTAGAAAACAGCTTCCTGGCAAGCGTGACTTTAAATAAAGGTGGTTTTGGACACGTTGTTCTTGCTGGAAACGCCTGGGCTATGGGAGCTGCTCTCTGCCTCTCTCCTCTTCCCAACTGCGTGTCAGGAAAAGTTAAGAGTCAAACAGAGAAAATATAAAAATACATGGCATTTATTTCTGTATATAGCCACAGCACTCGCAATTAGTGTCTCTGGATGGAAAACCAGACAAGTTTTCTCCCCCCAGACCAGGAGACTTGGTGCTACATTGTCAGGCTCATAATTGCAAAAAATGTTCAATGTCCCTCTTTTTCCTAAAAAGCACACAAAAAAAATATTTCAAAGACACATTCTTATCAGGAAGGAGTGAAGAAATATTGCTTTTTCCTGGCGAGCCTCCCTCCAGCGCTGGAGAGGTGTTTGGTGGTTGTGGCTGATAACGATCCGACTTGAGAGGAGAATGCAAAACAGAAGAACAATATTTACTTGAAGCTAATTGTAGTTTTCACAAGCGGTCACCAAAAGAGCCCAAATATCAGCAGAAAAGGGAAGCTGCTGTCTCTCTTTGTTGCTGGAACGCTGCCTTCCTGCATGTGGGGTTGAGGCAAACTTATCTCCATCTGCTGCCTCGATTAAAAGAGAAGGGGAGCTGCTGTTCGGGTGATAAGAAAGGCCAGAGGCTTCTCTGTTAATATGTAAACTTTGGATCAAAAAGGAAGATGAGAGGCTCTAGGCAGAAGCCTCCTCTCAATAGGTGGGTTTTGAATCTGCATGCACCAGCAAAAGCCACAACTAGTACGTGCTGGCTTCTGTAACGAGGACGAAGGGGACGGGATGGAGGTGCGACCCCATCACTTGACTTTTCCAGTGGGGGTTGAGTCATGTCAACCCTGAAGGATGGTTACCTGGAGTAACAGCTTTGTAATATCTGCCCAAGCTCTCTGTGATAGATTCTCAAATCCAAAAAGGACCATGTCAGTCAAACATGATCTCTTGCTCTCTGTGCCAACCAGTGTTTGTCCCACAAAGATGGGCTGAACCACAAGTAAGTCATCAAAAAACCCCCAAACCCAGAGGACTGAGAACTTTACAAACACCTGGGCAGCTTGTGCCCATGGTTTGAAATCGCCTGGCTCCCCAGCTGAGCTTTGCTGCCTTCAGGCCCAGCTCTGTGTGCCACCCCTGTTAGAGTAGTCATTTCTCTCCTTCCAGTGTCACTGCTCTGTGCTGGAAGTCCTGATAATCCTAAAACGCTGCTCTTGGCAAACACTAAAATGCTTGTGCTCTTGTAGTTTTTAATTACAAGACATTTTTTAATGACCTCAGATGATTCTTGTAGTCCTACCTGTCTCTGAGGGAAAAATGTGAAAAAACCCAAGTGTAGACACCAGAGCAGGAAGCAGTTGCTGAGGATCAGCATCACGAGGGGGATGTGCAGAGCTGCGATGAGAAGTTTTAATGCCTTGGAGACACCAATGTCTCTTCCCTTTTTCCTTCAGCCAGTCCCAGCTTGAGTTCTCCCATCTCCTTCCAACCTCCCACAGTATCCAGTGGGTCTCCAGCTTTTTCCCCCACATTTTTCAGCTCCATCCTCCACACAAATCTTCCTGCTTCGAGGTGAGGATCGGGACTGCTGGTCCATGCTCTTGAGGAGGATCTCGTGCAATTTGCTGTGCTCTCCCCTGCTCTGTTTTAAATTTGCCTTCATTCCCCCAAGTTCTGGGAAAGCTTTCTGGGTTACATTCCTCTGCCCTGCTCCTTTTTTTTTTCTTGCTCCAAGTGTGAATGTGACCCCCACTGCAATACAAACTGTTCCCCTCCCCAGCCTCATCCTTGCTGGCTCACGTGGCACCAGCCACATCCCTGGCAACAGGGTGCAGATTCCCCCCCAGGAGTAAGAAGATGGCACTGAGCTGAGTTGCCTTCATATGCAAATCAATGCAAACACCTTCAATTAATCCGGAAAGAACATACAATAATTGGCAACAGATTATGCACTGCTTTGTCTTGCTTCTCTGACTTTCTCCCTGAGGATTATTCTGGGGTGAATGTCTCTGTGGTTGCATTAAAAAAATAATTTAAAACCACCACAGCTCTTCCAGAAATAATTTTTCCATGTTCCTGGGCAATTTGGCAGCTGCAAAACTGGACATTAAAGGATGTCTCTCCCTCCCTCCCTGGGGAAACCCTCCTTCCTGGCTGCAGATGTGCTGCCTCCAGCCTGCTTTGATGAATGGGAACAAAACACAGTGGGTTGGGGCATGGGCTTGTGTAAGGGTTTCTTGGGCTATGAGAAACTCATTCATTTGCAAAAGAAGGTTGTTTTTCACAAGGACCAGTCTGGCTTCCAGCAAGACCTTCCTGGTAGAGTTCAGGGCAGGAGGTCTCAGCTGTTGGGGTGGGGAGGACAGCCTTGGCTCCTCCAGCCCCAAGCAAGGGGTGCTTCTGCCTGTCCTGCAGCAGTTCCTCTTGTGGGCTCTTTCAATGTCCCATGTTTTTCTTTTTAAGAGATTGTTGTGGAGGAGTTGGGCAGGGCCCTTGACAGCTTGTGTCAGGCTCCCAGAGAACTGACGTGTGTGGCAGGCACTGGTGCAGTCCCAAAGTGTTCAAACTGCCCTATTCCCCCACCTTCAGCACGAGGCTGCAGACCTTAGAGTTGGCCTGGTGCAAGGCAAACTCCCGCCCAGGCATGGTGCCCTGCTTGCCTTTTCTAGCAGTGCTGCTCTGGCTCCTGATAGACTTGGAAACGGTGAAGATTTCCCTGTAGGACAAGGCAGCAGCAAGATGGTCAGGAGGCTGTGGTGGTGGTAGACCTCATCCTCCTCCCAGACCAGCATATTCACCTGCAGGGCTTCTCCTGATGGTCTAGACATGGCACTTCCTCCCCCACTACCATGAGTTTGTGGTGTGCTTCACCCCCTCCTTACTGGTTTTGACCCACCATGCTCAATAAGTGTAGTCATTAACTCCCTCCTCTGCCCATGGAGTCCTCCTTTATCTCGAGCACATCGTGACGTTTCTACAGTACCTGGCTGTATTCAGAGCTTACCTGTATGGTACCTGCTCCTCTCTCAGCTGCAGGCACATGAGCACTGGGCTGCTAGAAAACCCCAGCATGGTGTCAAAGTGGACTGAGGACTCCGCATCAGTCTGGCTTCTCACGGTGGCTTGGAGGAAAGGGGAGTCTAGTTCTGCCTGGAGATCAATGGCAAGGCTTCCCCTGCAAGACAGAAGCATGTGGGTCTGGTCACTGAGCAATGGCCCTGTGCTGAGCACCAAACAACCCTGTAAGCATCTTAATGTTAGATCTGGCTGTGGGAAAGGAGGGTGTAACCAACACCCACCAGACTCCTACCCAATATGTCCACCAGGAAGGGGTGGACCCAACAGGAGAAGAGCAGGGGCTGGTGGAAAGCCAGTCTAAGGTGGAGGATGCCTCGTGCTGGGTGCTGAGGCCCCCAGGTACCCCCCAGAGCCAAGCAGCTTCCCACCCGCTGACCTCGCGTTGATGCTTGTTTTCAGTTCCTGCTCCCAAATGCTCACGTCCATGTCAGCTGATATGTCAAGCCCCAGCCCACCTTGGAGTTTGACGGTCACTTGGAGGCCAGACTGTAGAGGGATGACCTGAGAGATGGAGAAAGCAGAACTTGCTGTGACTGGACACCACTCTTGGCCAAGCAGCTGATAGTGACAGTGACTTGTGCCCTATCCCAACCCTGCAGCTGGGCTTGCGTGGGAGGAACTCCAGCCACCCGTGTTCCATGGCACAGCCAGACATCCTGCTGTTCTACCAAGCCCAAGAGACATCTGGAAATGCCACCTTGCTCTTAGATTGTGAGTAACATGCCTAAAATCCACTGGCTTATGCATGGGATTCACTAGGATTTGGTGTTGAGGCAGGTCAGCCTCCCCATCTGGTACCTGGTGATGGTCCATCAGCAGAAGGTTCCCTTTGACCACGCTTGTGGGTTCTCCACTGCTTAACAGGACCTTGGCCATTAAGTCTGTATATCCCTGGAAGAAAATGATGGGTCGCAAATGAACGTCGAAGAAGATGGCAGACATCCCAGCTGTGAGCTCTGGCTCCTCTTCCCCTTCCAAGACGTTTTCTCCCAGCATTGACTCCATCCCTTGGGCTTCAATGGTAACCTAAAACACAGAAGCAGAGATGCATAAGCTGCAGGAAGCAAAAGCTGGAGAGTCCATTTCATGCCCTGCAATGCTATTTGAGATGCTGCACTTCTCCAACCTTTGGATAGGCACCCTTTGAAGCAGGAGGACAGTGGTGGAGTGGGCTGGATGGGACATCTGAGCTATCCCTGAGCACTGTGTGGCAGTGGTGTTGCATCCCCTGGTGTTTTTTTTTGGGGGGGGGGCAGGAGATTCCCTTCTCCAGAGCAGGTGTCTGGCTCCACATCAGTGATGGAGAGGGACAGATTAAGAGCTATGTCCACTTATCTGTTTTGGATATGGGGCACATTGAGTGGGAAGGTGAGGTCAAGCACTGTAAAGAGGTTAAGAGGGGACACACAGGGTTGCTGCTGCCATCCCCTCCACATATGTGTACCCCAGCTGTTCTCCCAGCATCCCACCTGAGCTGCATGGACCTGCTGGCCGTGGCTGAGCAGCGAGAAGTCAGAGATGCTCTTCCTCAGGAATCCACCCTCCAAAAACAGCAGGTCCAGCCCAAAGGTGGAAAGCAGGTCCTGGGTGACTGAAAGGCAGAGACACTCCTGTAAGCATCCCTGGGCTGCACCTGGCACATCTCTTTGTGAACACCACTGAATGGTGGTGAACCATAAATGCCCTGAGAGCAGCAGCAGCAGCAGGGGATGAAGGCTGACTAGAAAATATGAAGTCCCTAGGTGGGATGTGCAAGGCTGGGATCCCAGCGAGCACATTCCTTGTGCCTGGTGCCACCAAGTCAGTGCTCGGTGAGAGAGGCAGGTTTCTTAAAAGAGCTCATCAGATTGATTGTGGGAAGGTGGAGATCACCGGGTACGTCTGAAAGCAGGATCCTGAGAGCTCCTTGGGAATCTGTGGCTCCTTGGTAATTTTTATGCTCCATCCCCAGAAACATTCAAGGTCAGGTTGGGTGGGGCTCTGAGCAACATGGTCTAGTTGAAGATGTCCCTGATCATTGCAGGGGTGTTGGACTAGCTGGCTTTCAAAGGTCCTTTCCAACCTGAGCTAGTCTATGATAATCTGTAAACCTCCTCAACAGATGGTATGGCCACTCCTGTAGAGCTGTCCCATCTATGGTCAGGGTGGCTGCCCTGCACAGATCTCTGATGTCAGCCATTAAATATCTGACAAAGCTAAATGATTCAGAGGGGAAAGCTTCTCTGCACCATGTCCTTCTGTTCTTGCAATAATCAAAGGATCTGGCATGGCAATGTTTCTTCCAGGTGCTCCCTTCACTCCACCCTATCCCAGACCAGGCTGACCTTTGAAGAGGGACAGAAGTGAGAGCTGAGAGGGGAAGAGTTAAGCAGATATTTAGCAAGCATTGGTTGTCATTGTCTCTCTGAAGTTTGATCATTTTTATCTCAGTACAAGGATTCTCCTCTTTGAAGAGCTTATTAAAAATACCCAAGGAACTGAGAAACAGAGCAAAATGTCTGAGCTTATCAGGAAAAACATGGAGACTCCCACCTAGAATCTACCATTGGTTTCATCTCCAGCTGAAGTTTTTCTTTCAAATTAGCAGGATTTGGGAAAAGGGTTAGAGAAAGGTATGTGTATATCTCAGGTCATGGCAACCAGCCAGCCTCAGCTGGTGTTGGGAGATGTGCTCAGACACCTCACACTGAGATTCTGGGGCACTTCTGTAAAGCTAAGACCTCTTCTGAAAGCCATCTTTCCTTACCAACCCTTCCTTTACCCATTCAAGGGGACCACAGGATCAGTGTCCTCCCTGGTGTCACCTGTCAGAGGTCCTGAGAAAGAAGAGGAGATGCCAGCTTTCCAGAAGAAGTTGTAATTATTTATCCGTGGGTCATTCATGATGTCTTTCATTATCTTCCTGGAAGCAAGAGGGAAAAGATATGTCAGCACCAGGAAAGTAGGAAGGGAAAAAAACGTTAGTGGTCATTACAGAAGTCTGTACAAAGAAGGAAATATATATTTCCAAACTATTTTTCTCACTTCCCCAGAAAAATGTGAGCGAAAAAAGGAAACAAACAGATGTGGGCTACCCTGGACTTTCCCTCTCCTCTGGTTTATTAGGATAAACCAGTCAGATATGGTTCTGCAGCTTTTGCTTAGCTCTGAAAATTGTTGGCGCTTGGTTCGTTTTGTGCTGATGGGAAGATTAATGCAGTTACAAATTGTGCGCTGCCCTGCGAGCCAGAGCTTTGACCTCCAAGGTCTCTGCTGAAGCCCGGAGCCTGGATCCTGCTGCTGCAGGGCAGGATGAGGAGGAACACCAGGTTTTGGCATGAGCAGCCCTGCTGTTTTCTTCTTTCTGCAGCTGGGAATCTCCAGGTAGCCCCAATGCCAGCTCCAAGAAGCGATGCCAGCACGCTTTAAAGGCACGCTGGGTCAACAGCCACAGCTGGAGTAGGGAGGAGGAGAAAAAAAGTGATGTTGAGCTATTGACAAAATGTGATCTTCCCCTCAGGCCCACCTTGCTGGGTGGTGGTCGGCACGCAGGCTGCTCTGGACCTTCAGCAGCAGAAACGTCGCCATCTCTGTCTCCAGCTCGTTGGTGGCCAGCAGGATGTTGATGATGTCCATGGGCAAGGGCTCGTTATTTAGGAGGATTTCTGCAGCAGCCAGGCGACACGTTTTATCATAGCTCTTCCTCTTCTCATGGAAAATCCTCCTCATGGCTCGTTTCACCTGATGCAAGAGGGTGATTAAAATGGTCCCATGAGGGTGGTGATGTGCAAACGGTGGCTCCGTTTGCACCCCGATGGTTTGGCTTTGGATGGGAAGAGAAGCACCAAGCCTTGGCAGCTTGACTTCCTACCTTGGTAGAGATGTGCTGAGCCGGGAATCGCTGCAGGGCAGAAACAGCTGCAGTGGTGATGGCAACAGAACCCTCCTCTGCATGGTCCAGGAGAGTGGGGATGGATTCGGGGAGCACCGCATTCCCCAGGGCCAGCAGGTAAATGACAACCTTGGACTCCTCCTTGGCACCTCTTAAGCCCCCAAGGATGGTTTTCACTCCACGCTCCACCTCCTGCTCGGGGTTTGCAGGAGGGCAGAAGCAAAGGAGGATGAGGGGAGGAACAGGAGACATTTGGGGCACCCCAGAGGGGATGGGGGTCTGAAAAAGCTGAGCATGGGTGTTTGCAGAGGACCCACCTGCAGCGCGCACAGCTTCTGCTGGCACAGCTTGCCAACCAGAGCACCCACAGCAACTATCCCAGACTCCCAGACCTCAGGGGCCAGCTGCTTCCCATCCAGCTTGTCCTGGGCACCAGAAAATGGTTATTAGGAAATAGAGGGGGGAAAAGAAGGGAAAAAGAGAGATGAGGAGTAGGTTTTGTTTATTATCTCAGAGTGTTTACCAAAAAAGTAAGGAAAAACTAGCTCTTACCTGCTTTGAAGGAGGCAATGCACGGTCTAATTGGATAAAACACTGATTTTTCACAGTGGCTTTTAATTAAGCTTTTATTATCTGTAATGCACTGATATAAAACACTTTCTGCTGAATGCTTTTCCTCTGAGGAGCATCTACTCCCATCACCAGTGTCCCATTAAAAGCTCATAAAATAATCACATAAGCAGGAAGATATATTTCTATAGAAACACATTTTCCTCTTTTAGGAAAATACAATTGCTGTTCCCTCCTGGCTGGAATGGGGATCTATCCTGCACTCAGGACCCTCGGGGAGAGAGAGAAATGTCTGTACTTACTAACACCAGATGGAGAAGCTCTCCTGAAGGCCGGGGAGAGAAAGCTGCTGCATAGAGAAACTTTTCCAGCAGGGATTTGGGGTGCTTGCCAAAATCCATGAAGTCTGAGAGAGCTTCCAAGGATGCCACTGACTGTGCAGCCACTGCTGCCTCCACAACAAAGGGGCTGGAGAGGAGAGAGATCATCACTTGTGTGACCCACCAGAGCTGGAGAAGAAACAAGGTGCCCTCTGCAGCTCTTCATCCCCCTTTCTCTTGTCCATGCTTTCCTCTTGCTTTATCTCTTGGGAGCTTCAGTTCCTGGGTTAAAAATGCACCTAGAAGGTTGGCTCTTGGCTCTGAACTCGCCCAGAGAGGAGCTTGGCCCCAGCACCCATGCTGACGATGGATGCTATGGCCATGGGTGGATGGTCTGTAAATAACAGACCTCCAATGATATTTGCAGAAAGCCCTGCTGGACCATTCACTCTGCTTCAAAGCCAGCAAAAATAATAATAATAAAAAAAGCCATGCAATGTTTGTAGAGAATGGGCATTAAGAAAAACCAGAGTACTTTTGCACTAGCTGGGACAGCTGCCTGGACCAGGCATGGTTTATGGACCAGCACCATGTGGCCCTAGTTGCCCAGGCCAGGAATGACTCTGTGTGCCAGGGCTCTACGTGTACAGAAAACCAATTTTGGCAAGATTATCTCCCAGGAATCTCACAGCATCTCCTCTGGCGCTCTCCTCAGCAGCTGCAGAACATCTCTCTTCTTTGCACTGCGCAGCATCTGGATGAAACTCTGGAACTGCCACATGGTTGCTGCTTTGGAGGTGTTAGTTTTGACACTCTGGCTGTCAAAAGCCTTCAGGTAGGCTCTCAGCTGCAAAGATGAGGTTTGTTAGGTGGGATTTAGCCTTTTTTACCCTCATTATCATGGGATAATGTTTATATTTGGGAAATATTCAGGAGTGGGAGAGGCCCACGGGGTTCATGCAATTGCCTGTAGGCATCTACTGCAGCCTCCCACCCTGCTGATGACTTGTGCCTGGAAGTTGTTGCAATTCCAGATTTCCTAGGTGAAAAGCCTGGAGGGCTTGAGAAGGAAGAAATAACCCTTTGTTTGTCCTTGCCAGCCTGACCTGCAGTGGAAATATTTCCCAACCTCAGACCTACGATGAGTTTAACCCAACTGTGTGTGCCTGCTGTGCACCAAGTTACTTCCCCATCACAGAAGCACAGCTGTCTGGGCGGACAGAGGGGTCCTTCCACCATGAGTAGAAACATTAGACACTATTCAGGAGAGGCAATGGGTCAGACTGTTGCTCTACAGCTCTCCTGGGGCTGCATCCTGCCTCAACAGTGGTAACCAGCCCCTCCAAATGCACCACTATGGTTTAACCCCAAATCTTACAGCCTTCTACCACCCACCCAGGTGCCCAGCTTGGGTGAGAGCACGTGGTAAGTTTTGGGGGTGAGTAGCATCACTGACCGATGGGCAGCGGGTGCAGATCCTCCTGAAGGGCAGGCTGGCCATGCCCAGGGGCTGGTGGTGTCTCTCCGTGCCAGCCAGTGCATCCTCAAGGTTTTGTCCGGCTACCTCTGCTGGGCCGGGCATCAGAGGAGACACCAGCTGGAGCTGCTGCCTGTGGAGGGAGAAGAAGCCATCAGAAAGCACTCTGTCATTCACACCCTCCATGGCTCAGAGGCTGGTTGGGTTCAGGCAGGTTTGAAGAAGCAGGGGGAAGCTGTCAAAAGGTGTTTGGTGTTCTCATCGTCTCATGTCCAGCTGCTGCACCCTGTCCTCCTTGCTGCCTGCACCAGGCTGTGTCAGTCAGGCTGGTAGGAGAGCAGCCAACATCTTAGCTCCAACAGATGCATATTCATCCCATGCTGGGCTGCACAATTCAGGCAGTGGTATGGGTGCATCACTCACCTTGAACTGATTTTGACACTGGTGGTGGACCTCAAGGCTAGAGACAGCATGTGGCTTTCCTCCACCAGCACGGACTGGAGAAGGTTGTCTTTCACCATGTACTGGCTTTTGCTGGTGGGATGCCACTTGACTCCAAAAATCTTGAAAAACAAAAAGCAAGTAGAAAAAAACCCACATTTTGTCTTGTCCCCTCTCCCCAGAAGATTTCTCTCCTCTCAATTAGCAGCAAAAGCGTTTTCCAGTCCACAGTCACCTGCTTGGCTTGCAAAATGTAGGAGAGGAAAATCCAGAAGAGCCCAGCCCCTTCCCAGATGTGGGAAAAGACAACACCAGGTGAGGACCACAGCATAAGGATGCTCTCGCTGGTGGCTAATCTGAGGAAATGGACTGGTGACACCATGTGGACCTTCTCTTTCATTACAGGATGGTGTGACCCTGGCTCAGCCCCAGCAGGAAGGGGATGCTCCTGCCTGCCTGGCGTGGCTGATGCCTGGAGACTGCAAACTGGAAATAAAAGCTTCCCCGAAGCATTTCCCTTCCCACGGCTGCCCCAGCACAGCTGCATGGTGTGGGAAGAGGTACGGCCCTGAATGCCAAAATGTTCCTTGTCCTGACGAGCATCAGCAAGGACATTCTCCAAGCGAAAGAGAAAGCAACAGCAATTTCCACTCAGCTCATGCCAAAAAACCCTCTGCTTCCTCATTGTGCTGTGGGATGACCTTGGGGAAGCTCTCTGGATTTTTTTTTCCTTCCCAAAGAAACGCAGCACCTGCTGGACTTCACCTCTGCCTTGCCTCCCAGCCCTGATGAGGGGAGCACCAGTCATGCCAGGAGATGATACCGGAGCAGCTGGGCTTCCACCTGCTTGGTCTTGGGGAAGGGAAAGAGCTGAACAGTGGGTTTTGACAGCAAGTGGCATTAGCAATAATAATAATAATAACAACTTTTAATAGAGTTTTTTGCCCTTTACAGAGCTGGGCAGCATTATTATTTTGCTGTCACAGTGACAGATACAGACGAGGTCCAGGGAGCTGCCAAACTCCAGATGGCAGGCTTGTGGGAAAACCCTGTTGCCAAAAATGTGCTTTGTGGGGTGTGTTACTTTCTGGGGTGTGCTTGCCATGATTCATACCCCAGAAAGGTTTTAGTATATGAACACTCAGAGTCTGACTGCCAGGTGTCAAGACCCCTGTGGGACCCATTGGCTCTCTGTGCGGTGATGTCCAGTTTTATATTGAATTCAATACGGTTAAAAAAACCATCAATTGTCCTCATGGCAGGTATAACTGCATTAATTCACACAGAATTTTACCTGTATTTATGTCAGGGCTGAACACGGGCTATTGCTTTAAATGAAACAAGCAGTGGTCTTTGGTCCTGTCCCGTGTCAACCTAATTCCCAGCCTGATGAGTCTGAGGTCCAGAAAACATTTCTGTATCTCAACATTCCCGAACAGGATTAGCTGGCAGATCAGAAGTGATAACAAGGATGGGGATGGGATGACCCAAGACATCTTTTCTGCTCCTACCCACCTCAAAACTATATGCTTGAGGTATGTTGGTGCATCTCACTTTGGGTATGGGTCTAGGAGCTTGAGTCCCATTCCAGGCTGGGAGTGGGACTCAAAGCCCATCTGCAGGAAGATTCTGGAGACAGCGGTTATGTAATCAACATAAGTTGTTGGTCTCACACCACTGTGAGAGCAACGGACTTGCCTTGTTTACGGAGGTGAATCCAGACTCTGGCTTTGTGCAGCTGAAGAGATCTTTTGTCTTTGTGATGGAATGGTTGGACATGGTGTACGTGACTTGGCAGCTCCCGGAGACGTCCTCCTGAAACACAAATGTAAGTAACCATGGATAAGGGTGATTGGCTTTGATCAAGCCTGAATAAAATAATCTGAGTAGAGGACAGAGACAAAGGACAATCTAGTCAATAGAAAAATCATCAAAAATCTAGAAACTGGGATGTGTTTGGGGGTGTCAGATAGCTCCAAGTCCATCTGTGCAGGAAGTTTGCATTTGCAAAGTCAGGATAACAGCAGCAGCACCTCTGTGTCTGCATTTTGGGTTTTGAGGTTGTTTCATGTTGTTCATGGGTCACTCCAGTATCAGTTGAGCTTGGGAGGGAGGGATTTTCCTGCTATTTGCTGGCTGCTTGCTGAGCTGGGCAAAGCAAATCCTGCTTGGCAGAAATTCTTGTAGAGTTTTTTCTCCACTTTTCCTACTATCCAGGGAAAGATGTTTTGGTAAGTGTGCCCATTTCTGAAAGCCATCTGGATAGGCAAAGTCCATTTCATCCTAAATTTCAGCTCTTCTGAAGCACCCAGGCTGGCTGTGCTTTGGGGCTGGCCCTCCTGCTGTGGCACGGTCCCTGGCTTTTGGGCAGGATCAGGCCCTGGCTCTGCACCTACCTCCACTGTGGTCCCGGCGTGGGGCTGGAGCTGCAGCAGGCTGATGATGCCTCTCTTCAGGTTCGAGATCAGGATGCTTTCTGCTTCGTCCCCGTAGAAGGCTTTGACCTGGGAGGGCAAGAGGTGATGTCCCTGCTTCTCAGCATCTCCCCTGCAACTTAGACAATGCCCTGTAGATACCTGAAGATTTTTCACAATGAGGACCCTACCCCCCAGTAGCACAGGCTTTGTGGATGCATGTCCACAAACTTTCCCTTTTTTCCCCCCACCTATGGGTTTCTCAAGCCTTAGAGGAGAAGGTGAGACAGGAGCCCACATCCCACAGTTAGGACCTTTTAAGGCAAGATGCTGCAGCTCTAGCCAAGCCTGCAACCCCTTTGGAGGATGAGGCTGCATCTAGGTTCACATTGGACATTGTATTTGCCACCCTGTCTGGTTCCTTGTGCTCTGATATGAAATCAGAGGTGGAACAGGAGTTTGTACAGGCTTTGAAGCCAGGAAAATTTAAGATGCAGGCAGAAGTGATCTGTGGAGGGTGGGAGCAAGTCCAGGAGGTGCCCAGCTGACCTTTCCGCTGCTCCAGGAGATGAACATCGGCTTCTGGAGCTCTGCCTGCGCTTCCTGGCTCAGTGCAATCTCTGCAGGGAGACCTCCAGCTCCGTCCTGGCTCCTCTTCTCTTCTGGCTCATGTTGGGCTTTCAGGTTGCGGATCTGTGACAGTAGAAGGCAGCAGGAAGCAGTGACCTAGCAGGTCAGCTCTAAGGCTGCTGTGCATTTTACCTGCAGGTGATGGCCTCTTGGTCACAGAGGCCACCTTTCAGGTGGCTAGAGCTAGAAAGGGGAGGGAGTAAGGAAGACCAGCATCATTACTCCCAGAAGGAGCTGCGATAGCTTTATCACCTCACACACCTGCACCTGGAGCAACTCTTCCCCTTCTTGGTCCTTCCAGAGCCGGTGCAGCTGGACCAATGCCTCGGCCCGCAGCCAGGCTCCCCGCAGGGATGGTGTGGATGCGTGGTCCAGCTGCACATCCAGGGAATAGTGGTATTGATACAGGGTCCTGGGCTGGAAAGAAAGCAGCTGCAAGTCCCCTAAGGAAAGATTGAAGGTATGTGGTTAGAGATCTGAGTCCCTCTGTTTGCCGCAGCCAGCATCCTCCATCCTAGAAAGGACCTGGACTCCTAGGGATGCTTCTGAGCTGCATCATTTTGCCTCCTGAAAGTGCCATTTTTCCTCCAAACAGCAGGTGTAGGTGACTTGTTTGGGGGAGAACACAGGAAGGTTTTCATGGGAGGTTTGGCTATTTGGGTGTTTTCGAGGTGATGGTTGATTCCTGCTTGCATTTCCAGTCCTGGCTTAGAAACTATGGCCAGAGCAGGGGCCTTCCTTGGGGACTTTTCAAAACTGCCAGAGAAACACACTTTAATCCTGAAGCAAAGTTTCCTGAGCATGCCCCCAGACAGGAAGGATGTCTTGAAGTGTCTTTCCAGCACTGTGCACTAACTGGGGCAATGTCAGCAGTTTTTTTAGGGGAGAAGAGACACCATATTCTTTGTCTGGTGTATTTCCCATCAGAACTGCCAGTTCTTAATTAAATCACTGGCTTTGGGATGGGGCCAAATCAAGTTGATGGGGCAGCTTTAGCTCAAAACTCCTTGCTTTTTAATCTTACTTATCAAGGATTATTTGGAGTCCCTTCCCGTGTTCATATGCAAATATGATTGGGGGGAGGGGGCAGGGGGGGCTGCCTTTGCCATGACATAACCAGTCTAATCTTTTTTCTTGAAATTCTCCTGCAAATCTGATGCACTTGCTGGGCTTTTGAAACGTTTTATGGTTTTGCTCCTTTTGTTACAATAACAAATGAAAGTCATTGATGGAAATCTAGCTCCCTCCCTGGGGCTTTCCTCCGTGAGTCAGACTGAAGAGTTTCTATATTTCTGCACCGTACGCAGTTTAAAAAGCTCCTCAATCCCTAGGGAGGACTTCCACAGCCCCAAAAAGTTTCACCAACTTGGGAGATGCTCAGACCCTTTGCAGTTGTTGTGGCAATAACTTCCCCCCCCCCCCGAGAGAGACCTGTTGCATTAGGGTGAGCCCAGGAAGCTCTTTGTGTGCTGGGATGAGCATCCCACCTCTCAGGGCATCCACACCCCGTTGTGTCTGTGGACCTGAAGCAGCCCCAAGTCTCTTACCTTTTGCTGTGCTCACGAAGGAAAAGCAAAGCAGGCAAACGTATCCCGAAACCGCCTGCGGATTCATGGTGGGCTCTCGGAGTGAGATGGAGAAGCAGGGGGGTGGGAGTGGGACTATGCAACAAAAGTGGGCAAGAATTGCAGCGTCAGGCGATGGGGCCTGACCTTCTCCCTATCCCCGCCTTCAACACCCCAGGAAAAGCAAATAATTACATTTTTGCACCAACCCCCAGCAGCTACAGAGAGTTTGGAAATCAGTTGAGGTTTGCCAAAGATCAATGGGAAGGGGGAAAAGCTGCAGAAAAAAAAATGCTGCTGGAAGTATTGCTGGGGGGAGAAATTCCCAGTTTGTCTTGACATGGGAGGGGGATGCTCAGAAAGCTGCTCCGTCCCCGGGTGAGCAATCTCTTCCCACTAGAAGGGAAAGGGGAAGAAATGGTGGCTTTTAAAAGACAAGACCCTGAAGGGGGAAAACTGCTTTTCCATCCTTTCAGTTAGAGACTGGGGTTTGCATCCCAGAGGCTCAAGTTACTTAAAGGGCCAGGCTGGAGGGGGATGGGTCGCACCGTGAACATGGTTATTCCTCCCAAAAATCAGTGTGGGAAAGGGTTTAGGATAAGGGGGCTTTGCTGGTTGTGCCCACACAGCCTGCTAACCCTTTGACCCACACACTGTGCAATCTTTTTTCCCCATGCATGAACTTTCAGATTGCTGAGTTTAATTGGTTTCTAAAGGCAAAGGACCAAAATCCCTGTGAGGTGGTGACATGGCCTAGGGTGCTATGAAGTCTTTTTGCCAAAAAGAATGGGTGGGTAGGAGAGGGGGGAGCACCTTGCACCTTTCTTGTGCCGAGGTCTCTGAGAGGCAGCAATGTCATTATGGAAGCGATCTGCATATTGTAGTGGGACCAAAACCCCATGGGTTTGGTGTTATGGCATTTTCAAGGGTGCATCTTCCAGTTCTGCATCACCACCAGGCTTTCAGGCCACTACTGTGACCTGGAAAGCTGAGCAGATCCAGCTGTGAGCTACCTGGGAAAAATCCAGTTATAGGTTTCCCATATGTGGTGTCTCCACTTGGTCCCCAGATGGTCTTTGTGGACAAAATATTCCATATTTAGATTGAAGCCTTTTCTTCTCTTTATTATTGTCTTTCTTGCTAGTCTCGGTGTTTAATTCAACAGTTTCTTTCTAAGTGACAACCATAAAGGGCTATCCTTGAGTCGGCTGCTCAAGATGTACCTTACAAGGTGTTGGGTAGAGACTGCCTGCACTGGCTTCTCCTCTTGGGATGCATGGAACTGGGGGACTTCTGCTCTGCCAAGTGTGCACTGAGCGAGCAAAGCACTCTGGGGGGTGTTGGAAGTCCTGCTGAACACAGAAAGCTTTAGCCCTTTAGCCTGGGTGGGGAAAAGGGAAATATCTCAAGGAGCAAAGTGGCTGTTGAGGGTCTAAGTCCCAAAAATAAAGTCCCAGAGTGTTTGCTACCTGGAGAGGAAAGGCAAACAGAAATAGCTTGTGATAAAAGACTATGCTGATAAAGAGGCCTTAAACTGGAACTGAATTTTGGCAGGGTTTCTTATTTAGACTTGGCTGCTGAGTCCTGCCAGGACCGGGATGTGGGAAGCCAACAAGCTGCTTTCTCATAGGCAGCTCTGGACTGATGATTTCTACCCGCTGGGAAGTTGGAGTGGGGAAACCATGTGATAGTCACTTGGCAGAATTTTCCCAGCGGTCCCAAGGAAGGCAGTGTATCCACTGCCCCACAGCCAAATCCCACTTGGAGGAAACCTTTTCCCTCAGCCTGTGTTACCAGGGATGAGATGCTGAGCTCCCACTCGCAATCTGCACGGGAGGTGTCTTGCTGTCATTTCTTGATCTCCTCTGCTATAATCTCAGCCTCGTGACAAGATAGCAACGGGCAGGGAAAGTCACTAGGGATGAGATTTATCTCTGGGTTCCTAAATCATGTCTCTAGACTAAACCAACCACCCCACATCCTTCTAAAGGCAGCGGAAAGAGAGAGGCATCTTTGGAGGATGTTACATGCCACTTATCTTGGGCACTGCCTTACAGTGACACTAATCTCCCTCTGATGGTATTTATTTAACTCCATCAATTATGTAGGAAATTTAATACCTTGCTCAGACTTTGATGTGTAACTCTGAAACACATCCTGCTTTCTGACGTGCGGCTCTGCTGGTCGCTGTGACAACTTCCCTGCCTGGAGAGAAAACTCCCCCAGGTTTGTTAGCACAGGATGGGAGGCTGGGATGCACAGAGAGTTTCAGTGCCTGTTTTCACCTGGTTTCTCTTCCTCCAGACCCTGTCCTTGCTTCTGTCTCTGGGATAAACAGTGAAAGAGTAAAACAGAAGAAATCAGATGTTTTATATTCCTGGTGCTGGTTGTGAAAATGAACTCATCCCAGAGCAATGATCTTTTCAGTAAGAAGAGGGTGAAGTGGAAATAGAAGGAAGCATGTTTCCACTGTTGCATTAAAAGCTGACCCTCTTTTCTGGACTTTTAATTTCAACCCACTCCAAATTTAACCAACTTTTATAAGGCCTCCTGTTTGCTAAGTGTTCTTCCCAAACCTGCCTGGGGCTGTCATGCTCTTGGGAAGATGCCTTATGGAATTTACAAACCTACAGAGAGATGTGTGGTTTTAAAAACAGCACTGCTGAAATCCTGGGTGTTCCTCCAGTCCCTCACCTATCCCCTGAGGGAAACATAATCTCCTGTTTCCATCCAGGCACAGCCTGCCAGTGCAAAACCTCTTCTTATAAACTAAATTAATGTAGCATGGTCAAGGATACCTCTCTGTCATTTCACTCTCTTCTTTGGACACTGTGCTGCTGTCTAATTCTACGTTGCCCTGGAAATGACTCGGAAGAAAGCTTTAGGGATGGAATTGGGATGCCAGGACCCCCACCCTGGTCCCCAACCCTCATGCTTTGCAAGCAGCTGCTGTCAAATCACCATGGGGAACTCTGGCTGTGGGACCTGACGCAGCAGATTTTAAACCTGTTGGCAAGAGAGTGAAGCAGACAGGGTCAGGGTCCCCTGGGTCACCGTGTTCCTGGGTCATAGAGACATGCAGGGACCTCACCACCCAGGTGTGGCATCAAGGTGGACTTTGGCAAAGGGTGGTCAACCTGCCCAGAGGCTTAAAGCCTCTAGATGAAAGCAGGATGTGGACTGTTGCATTAAAGCCTATCAACAGTAAGCTCTGATTTGTGGGTGTTTGCAGGGGATTTTCAGGCACAGATTTTCATCAAAAATATCTAGTAGAAATAATGAGACCCCAACACTCCTTACCCAGGGCAATACCAGTACTAATGACCAGTCTCTAGGCTTGGAGGCTGCTGTCTGAGCAGGGGAGGTAGCTGCACCATCTCAGGGATTTCCCAGAACAGATCTTGACTGGCTGGGGAGTTTCCAGCTCTCTTTCCAGCATCTGATCACCCTGGGGTGCATGGGAAGGTGGGAGGGAAGACTCCCTAAGGGCTCTGTTCCTTTCCCATGTCTTGCACATGATCTTTCGTTATGCATCTGCTCCAGCCTTCTATTATTCAGGAATTTTTAGGAAAGACCTGGAAGGAAGTAGAAAAAACCCTGCAGATAGCCCAGATTGAAGGGAGGTAGGAGATAATGAAAAGCACATAACAGGCCTTGGGGGTAAATCTCCAGAGGTGACTCAGTGGAAAAGAGCAAAGAGCAAAGGATGCAGGGGAAGAGTCATTCTGAGGGACACCGTGGCTGCTGCTGACCAGGACATCCCACAGCAGGTCCTCTGAGCAGTGATGACGATTCACTGTGGAGCAAATTGCTGAGGGAATCAAAGGATGCTCCATCCCCCAGTAACCTCAAAGCCAGAAGGATGACTTTGCTGGAAACACTCGGCAACACACGGATAACCTGGTGAAATTCTTCAGCTCCCCTAAACAGGGCAGGTGATGTGACATAAGAACCTATAGCAGCTTTACACCTCATCCACCATTCATCTTTCCTACTATGGGCCAGAAGCTTGTGACAGCAGGCTTGCTGTCTGTCTGTCTGTGTCTGTCACAGTCATCTCGGCTACAGCTCCTATTACCCAGCCCCTCCAATCTCTTTTCCTTACCATGAGCTCTTGCTGCTGGCAGGAGAGGTCAGCTTGCTCTCCACTGAGCATCGTGTCGCACTTTATTCCCCATTTCTCTCCTTCCAGCTTCTGCTGGAGTCCCTTCACTCCTGCCTCATATCAGCTTTTCTGTGGTCCTCTGTGGTCTTCCCCTGTGGTCCTCCTTGCCTTTCATCCGCAGCTGCTGATAAATCCTGGTCCATCTTCACCACTGCACCTCTCTGGGGTGTTGGAGTGGGGACTATGTGGGCTCAGCTGTGTGCTGAGGCAGGACTGGGCTCGTGACTCACGAAGGGGAAAATGGTTGCATCAAACCAGTTCTTGGTTTGGATCAAACCTCTTCATTTTTGTTGCTGGAGGCGTTGGCTTAGAAT
>VZRW01012801.1:345179-360346 GCA_013398125.1 Aegotheles bennettii | reverse complement strand
CGAGATAAACCACATCTACTGCTCTACCATCATCCATCCACCTAGTTATTTCCTCATAGAAGGCTATAAGGTTGGTCAAACATGACTTACAAACATCACTCAATAAAGAATGATGAAGGCAGGTTTCCAGTGCTGCAGGGAAGAGGTTTGCAGAGCTCCAGAGACTACAAGTTTGTACATGATAAAGGGATGCACATTTAATGGGCTGAAGATTTGGAATGGGAAAGCTGGAAGTTTGGGATGGAGCACAGGATTAAGCCTGAGGAAGGTGCTCTTTTAAACTTCCCTTCTCCCATGATGATGATGCTCTCCTCCAAAAGTATGCAGCACTTTATTGAGTGAGCAGAGGTAAATATGGCCATGCAACAGATGGTTTCTAAACACCCATTCAGGTGTGGCTGGCAGGTGCCTCCTTAGTGCTTTTCTAATCCTTGTGCTTACAAACCCGTGCAGGCTCTCCTCCTGCTAAGAGCCAGGATCTAACACACAGGTACCTTCCCTGCAGTGGCTGTCAGATGGGGAGGAGCAGGTATGGTCCAGGTGCCCTGGTGTCATATGGGAATACCGGCCAGAAGGACCCATAGGGTCAAGTGTGTCTGCTGTAAAGCTGAGGGTACTCATGAGCCTTAATGGTCCTAAGGAGCCTCACCTGGGACGCATGCCCATGGGTCCGGGAGCATATTTAAGGTCAGCCTCCAGCCTGAATAAACTTCTCAGCTGGTGCTGTAGCATTGGTATGTGCTCTGTCTGTCCCATATTTGCTGTTCCTGGATGGACCCAAAGCTGCTTTGTGCCCTTGCTGTGTTGGAGATGCTGATGGAGCCTTTTATGAGAACCCAGCTGCGGATGCTTCCAGATAAACCTTGTTGGTGAGGGCACTGCTTGTGTCTGGTCATGGGGCCCTGGTTCCTCCAAGGAACTGTTGTTATTCTCGAAATGTCTACCTCTTCCTCCTGCTTCCCCTTGCACAGGTTTCTGAGGTAGGTGGGATGTACCCTATGACTCTTTGCTGTGCCATGATATTTTTCTTGGGCCAGGTCTGTTGAGCACCTGAGGTCTGACTCTGACACTGGAATTCATCATATAAATGCAATGAGATATCAGGAGCAATACTGTGAGGGTTTATTTTGCTCTACAAGACAAAACAGCTTAGGAGGTGATACATATTCCTACAGAGCAGCCCATAGCCTGCTCTGTGAGCAAGGGCAGGGAAGTATCTGACTGGTGTCTGTGTCACCTGTTCAAAAAGCAAACAATATTCGAAGCCAAGTGAAAGAAGCTCAAACGTGCGCAGGCAGCAACAATAAATGTTGGGCTTTGAAAAGTTTGGAGCTATTTCGTTTGTGAATGTCTTATTTTTTCATATATCTCTCATCTTGAGATATAGTTCATGTAAGTTGGGGCTGGCAGCCAGAGCTGCTCTCTTCTCAGCCTGCTTTTTAGGCACTTGTTTTCCAGGAAAAAAGCTTAGATTGTGCTACCTGGGTGGAGGAAAGCAGTCAATACCAGTGAGGAATTTGTTAGGAGACACACAAAAAGAGCTGCTTGCCACCAGGCCTGTGGAGTGGCCTGCGAGCCCCCCCCTTGCATGGCACTGTCTGTGCACTTTGTGCTCTATTGTGTGAAGGTTGCTAGGCTGCATTTCTCAGGCCAGCAGCAAAGCCTGCCTCCTTTTTGTCTTCCTTATTTCTCCATCCCGCTGCCTGAAATGGGCTGTGAAATAACCCCCATGCTTGCCTCCTTCCGAGTTGCTGGTTGCTCACCGTAGCTACGTCTGGGGAGGTGGGGGTGGGGCTCAATAGATGGGTTGGGGGAGAGCCTGGGCACAGCAAAGTGGTAGGAATTGGATTTACATTTTCATCTGAGGTCTCCCGAGGTCTGAAAAGCTGAAGAAAAGACTTTGTGCAACAGTATTTTGTGTGATTGTGGGGAAAACAGGGCTGAGATTGACTTCAGGAGGTTGCCTGGCCCATCTCCCCGTGGCTGGCTGAACCGTGATGAATGAATGTCTGACCTCTTTGTAAAGAGCCCCTGCTGATGGATATTTCTCAGTTTCTATAGTGGATTTATCTCTGTGCTTTACTGCTATGAAGGTGCCTCATCTTGCTGCAATTTTACCTTATTACTTCTAACCCTAGTCCCAGCTGACGTGGAAAGTTGTTTCTTTTCTTCATGAGAGGAATTTGAAGGTATCTTGGCTGCAACCCTATTTCCTTCCTCTCTCACCTTGGAGGCCCTGTTTTCCAGACCCCTGCTCTCTCTAGAGGGGCTGGTTCCCCAGTTAAGGCTCTGATGTATGCTGCTTTTCTACCTTCTAGGAGCTGTGGGTGAAGGTCTGGCTTTGAGGAGCCCATTCTGCTCCCTTTGCTCAAGCAACCAATCTTGCTGTTATTTTGATCTCCCTATGCTGCTCTTGTTTTGGACTTTGGCACTGATGAGGGCTTCCTTAGGCTAGTGCAAAACATTTGCTGAGATGAGAAACATGCAGGAAACTTTTCCTTTTTTAAGGTTACAATGCTTTCTCCAAGTCCTTGAGATGTGACCACGTTTGTTAAAAACCAACAGTGCAAATGCACATATGTTTCCCCCTCCTGGCCTCCCGTGCTCCATCTTCTCTCTACATGGTTCATTAGTTTGTAATCTCAACAATTGCCAGGGAAACCTTTCTAATCTTGTCAATTGGCAATGCAACTGCTTTTTAATTTAGTTTTAAAATAGGTTTTTAATTCAAGCTATGCCTATGCTATTGATTTGAATTCTTGATTTAGTAAACTGCTGCTTAACAAGATCTTTGCTACGCTTCTTTAATGCCTTTCTCCAAGGGTCAAAGAGTGACACTTACAGGGAGGGAAGAAGTGTTGCCCAGTAGTTGTTTATAAATGTAGGGTATTAAGGTCAGTTTCTTTAAAAGCCATTTAAACTTGCATTCTTATAACTTATAACATTCTTATAACATTCTCATAACTTGCATTCAGTGAAATCAAGGCACTCTAATTTCTTTGGAAAATGGTCCATTTGGGATAGATCTGCACTTCAAAGCATGGACATCCACCCGATATGGATGGCCAGTATGTCCTTTGGCCAATATGGGGCCAGTCACAGAATCACAGACTGGTTTGAGTTGGAAGGGACCTAAAAGGTCACCCAGTTCCAACCCCCTGCCATGGGCAGGGACACCTCCCACTAGACCAGATTGCTCCAAGCCTCATCCAACCTGGCCTTGAACACTGCCAGGGCGGGGCATCCACAGCTTCTCTGGGCGACCTGGGCCACTGTCTCACCACCCTCACAGCAAAGAATTTCCTCCTCAGATCCAGCCTAAAAATACCCTATTTCAGTTTGAACCCATTCCCCCTCATTCTATCACTCCCTGCCCTTGTCACAAGTCCCTCTCCAGCTTTCCTGCAGCCTCTTTGGATACTGGAAGGTGCTCTAAAGTCTCCCTGGAGCCTTCTCTTCTCCAGTCCCCTCAAGAAACATGCTTGGTCTGAGCTAAGCCCAGCAACATGCAGGAAAAAGCTTAGGTTCAGCGTTGTGTGCATGAAAACCCACTGATGTGCCTGAAGCATTGGCCTCCCTAGCAACTTTTCTTGCAGATAAATTTTTTTAAAAAAAGCTAATAGCTGATGCTCAGTACTTTGGGATCTAGCTGCATAACTGCAGAGAGGATGAGCTCTCTTATTGCAGTTCAAGTGGTGAATTATCACCAGCCTGCAGCCAGAGTGCTTCTGGTGCTGGTTAAATTCTATGTAAACAACAAGATTTTTAGAGATGCTCCAAGTGGAAAGAATTTAAGAGAACAGAAATAGACTAGAGCGCCACTGGCATAGTAATTGATATTTTACTGTTCCTCTTGTTCTTGTAAAAAACCAAACACATAACATTTACTTCTTAACACAGTGTTTGGGGAGAAACACTATAGATAAATCTAACAGTGCTGCTGCTGCTTCCCCTGGTCAATAGTAGTGGCTAGTTTTTTCCATTTTCATGCTTTGTTCTTGTAATCAGCTGGTTTCCTGAACTGAGGTCACTTGAAGTGATCAAGCTTGCAGAAATTCAAGAGCCTTGTTCTGTCTGAGAAACTGTTTTGGGGGTTTTTTGATGACACAGTGATAAGTTTTAGAAAAATTTTTAGAATGCTGTGTATCTTTCTAGCTCTGGTGGTCACTTCTTGCTCTGGATAATGCCAAGGGAGCAGATTGCTCTTGAGTGAGTGCTGCTGGGAGGTCCTCTGCTCAGTGGTTGCCTTCCTGCCAGTGCTGGGAGTCATCTCACAGCATCCACTCTCCCAGACCTAATGAGGAGATGCTGACATTGGGCTTGCACAATTCAGAGTATCCGGAGGACACAAAAAACCTCAGGTCCGTGTGCATTCAAGTCCTACTTGGCCACTAATTTTTCCAGTGTACACAGTATCATCAGCAATGTCTTTGTTTACATGCTGGGAAGTAACTGCTAGATAACTTTGCTGAGCTTGATGTTGAAAGCAAGATAATCTATTTGCCAGCATAATCAAAGCTGGTTGGATACAAGAGCAGGCTCCGTTTACAAACACCAAAGTGGCCCTAATGCTGGGGTCACCTTTCTGTTGTTCCTAATGTCTGCTGCCACCAAAAGCATCAACTTGTTGCATGGTGAGGACAAAGAACAAAAGCCATGGCTGGTTCCAGGGGGCCTCATGCTTCAACTGGTATTTTAAACTGATATTCTTCAGGCATAAGGAAATCACGGAGGCTTTCCTGGCTCTGACACATGTCTTGTTACCTATCAAATCACCGCTTTGCTCTGGGGTTGGATATGGCTGTGTGAAAGCCAGAACTTGCTTTGAATTAAAATGATGCTTGACAAGCCTCGAGTGCAGCTGAAGAATCTCTCATTTCTCTCTTTGGAAGAGAGATGTGAGTTGTGAGGCATTAGGCCAAAGCTTGCTGCATTTTATTTACGCTTTTACAATGAAACATGAGGTTGATAAGATTGACGGGGAAGATACGACTCAGGAGCTTGTTAGACAGCAACCTGTAAGTTCTCCAGGTGATTTAAAGAACAGTAGGGTATGAAGACTCTTTTCCAGTGCGAGATTAGAGTAATCAATAATAACATGTTCCCTGACATAAAAGTCGCTTCTTAAAAGCAATTTATCATTCATTGAAATGCAGGAGCTGTGGTGTTTGACAGAGCCACAGCGGAACGATGGAGAATATTGCTGTCTCATTTCTCTTTCTCTTGTTGAGCCAGCAAAGAACAATCAATCATATTTAAGGAAGTGTTTTTTCGTCTGTGATTCCCTGTAGTTTGGGGGAAAGCAGTATCCGGGGGCATTAATTATTTAATCTGCATTGCCCTCTACGTGTGAGGTCTGGGTATTGTGCCGGGGAGCGAGGCCAATGTAATTTCTGGGTTGTATATTGGGAATTGAAGCCTGAATGCTTGACTTTTTTTTTTTAAAGAGGTTAACTCTGGAGACTCAGCTCCCTCTATGGTCAAAAGAGGGAGAGGCAGCTTCTTTCAGGGGGTCTTTAGGTCCAGATTAGGCTCTTCCAGAGTTGGATATTCACTGTTTAGTAGCTGAAGCCTTGCCTCCTCCTAAAATTGTGGTGTAAATCCCACTCAAGGTGGGGAATCTCTCAAGTGCATGAGCTGTGAATTGAATGATGCTAATTGGGCTAATGCACCTACTACGGTGTGACAAAAGGTGCAAAAGCATTTGCAGATGAATACAGAATAATCAGGACTGGTATGGAAACGTGGCTCTGCATTAAAAGGCCTTTATATTGCACTGCGAACCTGGAGATGGAGATGTTTACTGTGTTAGGCACTCTTGCCTACAGGCTCCTGGAGATGAGATGAAGCTAATGAAGAGGAACTGCAAGTACATGTTGTTTTCATTCAGGAGCCTGTGTGGATCTGCTACAGTTATGAGACTGTGGCTTATCAGACTAGAGGAACCCCATAGAGGGTGGCAGAGAGAAGCAGAGATGGGATTTCAGGTTCGTATCTTCAGTTGCTGAGCACACGTGGATTTGGAGTCTCCTGATGCCTCCAAGCAGAGCTGCTAGGTGTGATGTGGGCAGCACTTCCTTCTCCATCGCTCTGGAGGCTTAAATTATAAGTTTAGTAGCCTGCTCCCTTTTGAGCTGCTCTGTTGTGACCAGGAGAGCAAGGGGAGGACACCTCTGAAGGCCACGCAGTCCATTCATGGTCAGGAAGATTCTACTGCTAAATCTTCGCTATCAGTTGCAGAAAATGCTGCTCAGGCACTTCAGTGACGTGGGAGAAATCCAGGCTGTGGTTTCTGTGTCACGGAGATAGGGAGGAGCAATTATACAGCCTTCTCAGGCTGATTCCCACCATGGGGCTGTTGAGAGTAGTTTGCTGTCATTAGACTTTGAAAGGAGACCATAAGTGCTATTACATGTCTCTGCACCAAATAGAGTGGTTATAGGAACAGGTCCCTGGAGAAGCTTGGAGATAATAAACTGATATGCACAAGGACATGCAGAAGATGATAGAAAATACAATTTTCCAAAGATGGGGCTTGATGTTTCAAATGTGGGGCTGTTAGCTGACTTCCAGGTACCCATCTTGTCATCACCTTTCTGGGGGGGGTTTTACCATGCTGAGTGAATTTGCTGTGCTGTATGGCATAGTCAATATTAATTTCCCTGTTACAGAATTTGTCTGGTGTCAGCATGTGACAGCAATGAAACAAATACAGAAATTCTGTGGTATATACATGACATCGGAGAGAATTTTGGCCCTTGGGGTTCCTGTGCTGAGGGGAGAGGTTATTGCTTCTTTCTACCATGCCTCCAGAGCAAAGTGAGAAAGCTTTTCACTGACAAGAAGCTCTGAAGAAATCAGTGGGAAACCATTTGCAACACTGAAAGAGCAAGGTGAAATTGCAAATATTACTACAGCCACGCTGAAGCCAGGACCACAAGGTGGTTATTGCAGTAATGCAAATTGGGTTGGAAAGGTGCCTCTGGCAGGGAGCAGTGCCTTGTAGGACCAGCAGGATTTTGCTATGTAGGCAAGCAGGATTTTATCTGGATTCAAGCAGCTGCTGCTGCAAAGGTGTTAGAAGCTGCCACAGTTGTGGTCTAATTGTCTGGTAACAGCTTGTGTTGCTTTCCAGCCTGGACTGAACTTACTCTATAGATTGGTAAGGAGTTTGTATCTGAGTATTTCAATATTTAGTGGGCTAATTCAGTCCAATGGTAAAACTACTGCAGTTGCACTGGTAATTGTTGTCATCCTGATTTTACAAGTGTGGTTTATTTTTAAAGTTTATTTTGCAAGTCCCAGGAACATCACCTTGATGTAGCATCAAGGGGAAAAACATCCCAAAATTTTCTGAAGTGATACTAGAATGCTGCTTGGATGACCAAAGCCAGCATGCAGCAGGATGTGGCAATTCATGAAATTGCTCCAAGCTGGGCCAGATCCTGGTGCTCAGGGTGGTGAAACACTGTCAAAGTGCTTGTGCAAGCACCAACTGTTACAAGATGGCTGAAAGTGTGGAGATCTCATCCAAACCTTGTCTGATGTGCCTCTGCTGTGGGGTTAACCCAGAATGTGATATAGTGATTTCCTGAGCTGTTTTAAGAGCATAGTGCTGGAAAACATCTCACAGATGACTTAGGCCAGACCTTTGAACTGTGGAAGAAGGTCCAAGGTCAAAACCTGAGCTCTACCAGCTCCTGGGTGCCCGTAACCTGCTCTACATGGAGACTTGCTGAGCCATGGGAGGAGAAGGGGGGATTTGTTAGATGGAGCTCCCAGGTGAGTTTGTTGGTTCTGTGGATGTTTCAGGCCCCATTGCTGCCTTTAAAGGGTGACACTAATAAAGTATATATACAAACAAGCAACCCTCTGCTTTGGGTGAGGTCTCTTTCAGCTTCCTGCACCCAGGGCACCCTTGATAGAGAGGGCAGCAATGTGGTACCAAAGGGAAATATGGCCTTTAATTTTTTTTGGTACCTCTCAGTGTATGTCTAGAGGTTTCTTGGGGCAGTAGAAATGGGGCTTGATGGTAAAATCACATGCACAAGGAAGACAGTACTTACTGATGCTGTTTGGTCCATCCTGTCCTTTCATGCCACTGGTCTTTAAATCCAGTGCCTTTGGATAGAAACCTGTGTCCTGAGCAGGGCAATTGTCAGACCTATAGAGATCAGAGGGACATAAAAGACACGAAACCAGGGCAGAGTCCCAGAGCAATAGTGGTAACAGGAGGGATGGGTTGGGCAGGACTACAGGATGGCACGAGGACGTGTCTGGAGTGCTGCAATGAGGTGTCACCTCCCAACTGACCCTTCAATGCCTCTTCTGCGGGTGCTGGAAAGGCAAGCCTGAAGTTTTCCTGCCATAAACAGTGTCAGAAATGTCTGGTCTGGGAGTGCTGAAGTCAGCAATTGCAAGAACCCTTGGGCTGGTCAGAAAGCGTAGCCGTTGCAGTCTGCTACTCAGCATCTTGAGTTATTCAAGGGGTTAAACATTTCCTGTTTTCAGCTTGTGGTAGATGGTGTCTAGCACTAAGGCCTCTGTACTGTAAGGTTTTTTTGTTGTTTTTGTTTGGGGTTTTTTTTTTTTAAAGACAACAAAAAATTCTTCTGGGGAGCTATATGTAGGGCTGTAAATCTGGACAGGAAAGGGGAAAAAATATCCCGCTGTATCTTTTTCTTCTAGAGAACTGCTGCTCTTCGCCTGATTTGCCATTTCCCAATCTTGTGCTGCAGTCATTAAGCTAAGTCATTTCTTAAGTTTCTAGGGGGAAAATGTTGAAAATGTAATGCGCTGTGTCCTTTAACTCCTGCAGAGTTTACATAAAACCAGGGCTTTGTATTTCTTTCTTAATACTTACGTAACATAAATATTTATTTCCAAGTGCTCATATTTCAGCACTTTGAGTAGCTTCTGTCCTGAACAACTTGAAAACAAGAAAAGAAATGGGATTTGCTTTAATTCCACCAATTCCAGAGTCATTTTCTATAAGGTGAGAACCTATGCTGCCTGCCAAAAATACAGTTGTTTCAGGAACTGAGCCCATATGTGCACAACATAAAGTTGCATCAATGAAGATTACAGGAAAGAACTTTGCTAGTGTAAAAAATAGCTACTGTTCTCAATCTGTTTAGTTATAAATCAAACAAATCAGCTGAAAAATTCTGGGTTAACCAGACATTGTTTTAATGTAAACCCATGTTAGGCTTTCATTGTGAGGGCCTTTTGAGCTCATTTATGTTTATATTGCTTTTTAAAAGTCTGCTTCTCTGATTAGTACGAGTTTTTTCCTGTTTTTTCATCCCTCAAAGGTGTATTTATGTGTTTAATTTTATGCACTGTAAATTTTGATTAAGTTTGTGCTGTAATTTGAGGCTTAGAGCATCTGCTCAAGCCCAGCCTTGCCTCTGTAGGTCTTCAGGGTAAGCTGGGGGAAGAAAGCTCCTGTTGATGAAGGTCTAAATTATGACATTTTCATGGAGCAATTGGGCTGGATGTACTGTACCTGGCTCAGCCTCCGCAACATGTTGCACCCATGTGCCTATTGACATTGCATGCAACATGGCAAACAAATCTCCCAGGGGTGCTGATGCAGTTTTCCCTGAGGCAATCTGCAGTTATAATTGGGATCTGATGCAATGAGTTGTGCCCCAGCACTGCTTGGCTGATCTCTATGGGCTTCCACCTGCCTGATGTTGAGCCATGGAGCTGTGGAAGGGAAAGAGGAAGGAAGATGGTTTTCTTTAGCATCAAATCTCACCTGTCCTCTGCTCCCCCAAGACTCATACAGAACCACACTAACAAAACGGACTAAATGACAGGAGAAGCATGGTTTGGGCTGTATCAACATCATGGATGTTTGGATGGAAATATGAATCTTGATCCTCACTTGTGGGGAACACTGAATTTACTTAGTTTTGCTGCTCCTACTTTCTGTTCCTAAACAGCAGTCAGACTTTCTTAAAATGATTCAACTGAAAGTATCACCAGATTTTAGAGATTACCTGCTTAGCTGATGAATTGCTTGCAGACTGCATTTGCTCTGTACTAATTATGGACACTTTTGTGGATGTTCAGTGTGATATTGTCCCTGTCTGTTGATTAGGCAAGGAAAAGGACAGGGGAAGCCAGTACAGATGGTATCTCCTCCCTGGGCCTTTCACATCCTTCAAACATGCAAGTGAAACCGGTCAGTGGGCCATTCCTATCCCAACTCAAGCCTCGGCTAGAAGTACATTAGCGGGCAATGCATGTGATCTTAATTTTATAGACCCTGCTTTTATACTTCAGAAGCATGTTGTCTTGAAATCAAACGAGCCAGCAGCTCCACAGTCCTGCTGCACAACTGTGAACTTCAGATCCTCGTGTGAACTTGCTTTTAGGACCCTTTCTGGCAGGGTTGGGTCCCAGGGCTGTGTGGGCTCCTCAGTTGCATGCTCTGGATTCCTGGTGGTGCAGCACAGAGGGTTTAGCCAGTGCAGTGGGGTGGAGGAACCCTTGGAGGTCCAGATCTGCTGACTTGACAGCTATTTGGTGCTCTCTGTGTGGCTGGCAGCTGCTACCAGCTTCCCAGTGCTGCACACTGTTGTCTGTAATCAATCAGGAGGGAATGCTTGGAAAGGAAATGAGTCTGGGGTGAGACACGATGTGTACATCGTGATCTATTCTAGGAAGCCAATGTGTTTCTCATTTCCATCTCCTACAAGCTATGGCTGGCTGGAGCAGAGATTGTTAATTCCTGACCGTTGCTGAAGTGAGGAGTAATGTTTCTTGTAAGAACACAGGCTTATTGCACCTTCCTTTATGCCTGAGAATTACGGCTGGAGGTTTGCTAATGGCTTACCTATTGATTTGTTTCTTAATGTGGTGTTGGCGATATGCTTAGGTAAGCAACATTAAGCTGCTTGTAAATGGCAAATATGAGTGATCGTTAAGTCCTATGGAATCAGAGAGAGCAATTCAGTCCCTAAAGGAAGCCCTCTGATCAGATGTAGATCAAGAACCTTAAATCTACATCAAATCCTGTTACTCCTCCCTGTCTTTTGAAGGCTAGCCTGTACCTTCACTTCAGGACTGCCAGATCTAAGCAAAACGGGGTTGAATAGGTGGAGCTGTTACTACTTTAAACTACATCAATAATGCAATATCCCTTTAAAATCCTCATCAAAAAATATTTAAATCTATGCTTTCCCCTCTGCCTTGTGATGGTGTCTCACCAGTGCATGCTCGAGCCTGCGTGCTGACACCTGAACTGAGAGGCACTGGCTCGTGCTGCTTGATCACAGCTGCTTTTGTTCCCCTCAGCCAACTGGTTGCTGCTTGCTTCCAGGAGTGAGCAGGCAGAGCTGGGTCTGAGGGAATAAACAGGGGTTTGTTCCATTCAGAAAGTTGTTATAATCCCCTCTTTTTATGACTTTGTGGAAAGATGAAAAAGCACTCCTTTTTTCATACTTGACTGCTTTCAGACTTTTTGCACTAGCCCTTCAACTGATTAGTCCTGCTGGATTGGTCTCAATGACATTTTTTCCTCATAAGTATGTAACCTATAATACCCACACGGTGTAATGCTAGCAGCCCTGCTCATTGTTTTTCCTCATCCCGCCTTTTTTCCAAGACAGCCTTTAAAGAGAGAGCTCTGTTTTAACATGGGCAATGGTGGAAGGCGTCTTGCTTGGCAGAGTGGAGAGGTCCTCTTGGCACTGCTGGGAGGCTGCAAGTGCTCAGAGTGATCATCCTCCAGCAAACCTACCCTCTTGGCCTTATTTTGGACTAGGCTCTAGTGCAGCAGCCTGGCTGTCCTGCTCCTCAGCTCCTGGTTCCTGTTTCCAGCCCTTCTTGGGGCCAGCAGCAGCTGAGATGGATGGATGGATGGATGGATGGATGGATGGATGGATGGAGAGCAGGCCACGGAGCTCAGGCTGTGGCCAGCTGGTCCTGGGAAAGGCAACTCTGTTCTCTGTGTGAGAGCAGCCACTTTGGCACAGCCACAATACTAATCCTGCCACCTACAAGGAGGAGCCAAGGTGCTTTCATTTTCTCTTCATCTGAATAGTGGCAGATGTAATTTCTGCCTGGGCTGTGGAGGAGCTGAGCTGTGTGATAGACCAGAGAAAAACGGAAGCCCTGGTTTAAATGGATATGAAAAACCTAATCTCCATGGATTAAGCCTCCTAGTTTCAAGATAGGTTCTTAAGCTCAGATGTAAAGCTGTGAAGAAGTTGTGGTCCTTTGTTATAACATGCTATGGAGAAGTGGCTCTGGCTTTTGAGGCTTGTAAATTGTTATTACTCTAATAGGCTGTTGCAGAACCTCAGCAGTCTCATGGCTACAAACCCTCTTGCAGTTCTCAGCCTAAATGGGTGCAGGGCCAACCTGAGCTCATTTGTTCTTGTGCCACCATTGTCCTGCCTCTCAAACAGCTCCTCTCCTTCCCCACTGTGCCTCTTCCTCCCCCACCCATGGATTTACAGTGGGATACAATATTCCTCTCTACCTGTGCTCTTAGCCAGATTAAACAAACCAAGCTTTCAGCTTCCTGGCATCACGTGCAGGTGTGTGCAAAGATTAGCAAGGCTTGCAATGATGCATCCAAAGAGGCTTTTTTTCAGGGTTGAAGGAACAAATACAAGTTCCTCTCACCTCCTTGAGATCAAAATGTTACTTGGGACATATACTTTTTTAAGGATATTTTACAAATAGCAATGTTTTTTCTGGGAGTTTAGGGGCCTCCGTGGTTATTGCAGAGGTGTTTTTCAACTGGAAAACACAGCACTTTGGGAGTTGTCTCAAACAGACGCTTTCTTGCTTGGCAGGCACACAGGAAGAAGACCTACTTTGTGAGACTGTTAGTGGGTTAGTAGCAGATCTGTTTGTTCCCTTTTCTGCTAAAAAGAACATCTGATATCTAGGAATACTTCTAAAAACGGTCCCATGAGAGCAGTTTTCTTGAGATAAAAGTACTGTCTGGTGACTTATGTGAGATGCCATCTTCTGTGAGGAGGCAGTTTGACGGTGTGGTGACAGCTGATGAAAACAGTTACTGCTTGCAATGGAGCACAGTTAAATATTTGTGTTAAATATAAATACCGAGAGCTGGTACTTGTACACCCATTTCAAAACACTGTAAAAACAAGCACAGGAGGTTAAGTGCAGTCACTTTAAAAAGCCACACCTGAGTTGGTGCAAGCAAATGTATATGGATTTGTGTGTTTTAAACCCAAGATGTGTTCTGGAGTGACTGACTAGAAATCATAGAATCATTATGGTTGGAAGGGGCCTCCAGGGTCATCAAGTCCAACCTTTATCCCATCATATTCCTAACCGTTAGACCGTGGCCTCATAGTTCTAGTTTTAATGAATCTGAATTTGTTAATAGGTTTGGAAGCTTGCAACAAAAGGTACATCTGAAACATGTTTTATTATGGACACAATGAGCATTGAATATTTGCAGGTTTCTTTAACTCTGGCAAAGATGTCAATGATTGTTTAATAACTGGTTTGAGTGTGGGCTTCAGACTCTGCTCTCGAAGAGCTCCTGTCTAAGCTCAGGTGAAGATGAGTACCTTGCTTCTGCTGTCATCTCCAAGGAGAGTGGTCACAGGGGAGGGAGGGCAGTTGCTCAAGGTAATGCCACAGGTCCGTGGCAGAGGCATGCTGAACCCCAGCTAATCCATGTGTTCATTTTTGGCCAAATGCTGCTGTGCTGTTTGTCCTGAGGAGGAGAAGTGGAGAAGGGAGGCGCTGAGCATTTCTCCCAGTGATAGGCCAGGTAGGAATGGTTCAAAGCTGCGTCAGGGGAGGTTTAGACTGGACATTACGAAGCATTTCTTTACCATGAGGGTGGTCAAACCCTGGAACAGGCTTCCTAGAGAGGCAGTTGATGCCCCAAACTCTTATACTATGCTTTAACTTTTGGTCAGCCCTGAAGTGGTCGGGTAGTTGGACTAGATGATAGCTGTAGGTGCCTTTCAACTGGAACTACTCTTATAATGCGATTTCTTCTGGAAGTTGGTAGGGATTTTTTAAGTTGTGGGAAGGAATTGGGTATTTGCCAGGTGGTGTTTGCCCTGGGTGCCTAAAAACCACTGTGCTTGTAGGAGTCTGGTCCCAAACAATAGCTTGCTGCTTGTGTCTGAAACCCACCACCCAACATTTGACTTCTGATCCCCCCAGAGGAGTTTAATGCCATATTGACCGGTAGCATCACAGAATCACAGAATTCTAGGGGTTGGAAGGGACCTTGAAGGATCATCCAGTCCAACCCCCCTGCCAGAGCAGGGTCACCTAGAGTACATCACACAGGAACGCATCCAGGCGGGGTTTGATTGTCTCCAGTGAAGGAGACTCCACAACCTCTCTGGGCAGCCTGGTCCAGTGCTCTGGCACTCTCACAGTGAAAAAGTTTTTCCTGATATTCACATGGAACCTCCTGTGCTCCAGTTTGCATCCATTGCCCCTTGTCCTATCATTGGTCATTACTGTAAAAAGCTTGGCTCCATCGTCCTGCCCCTCACCCTTTACATATTTGTAACCATGGATGAGGTCACCCCTCAGTCTCCTTTTCTCCAAGCTAAAGAGACCCAGCTCCCTCAGCCTTTCCTCATAAGGGAGATGTTCCACTCCCTTCATCATCTTTGTGGCTCTGCGCTGGACTCTCTCAAGCAGTTCCCTGTCCTTCTTGAACTTTCCACGGAACAAAAACTTTCTCAAGCAAAAAAACCCCAAACAACCCAAAACATTGTGGATCTTGTAAAAACAGTGATATTGGTTTAGAGTGACCGGGATAGAATTTCTCCTCAGCTTCAGGGGGTCTGGTGCTACCCAGGTTTCTGTTGTGTGTGAGGGTGTCTGTGGATGAGTGCGGGGCTCTGGAAGCAAGGGGGTGTTTTGCAGTGGGTAATTAGGGCTGGATCTCTGGGAGCCACTTGTTCATGAGTTCCCCACACCGCCAGGGCCGGGAGCTCCCCTCTCTGTGGTGTGAGGAAGGTGTTCCTCACACCTGAGGGGTCAGAGCCGGGCAGCTATCGGGGCGGGCTGATAAACGGCTTCTCGGGGGACTTTTTTATGGTTTTAAACACAAGAGAAGGTTTTCCCGTGCTGCGGCGGCCTTGAAATGGAGGGGGAGGCCCCAGACCAGGCCCCAGCGGCCGCCGCGCCCCCCGCCC
>VZRW01012801.1:243507-344798 GCA_013398125.1 Aegotheles bennettii | reverse complement strand
GGGTTCCAGGTCAGGGCGGGTTGGGAATGGCGTTTCCCGGGGGTTGTTTGAGCGGGGTGGGGTGGGTGCTGTGTGTTCTGCTCGCTCTGGGCTTTGGTGGAGGTGCCTGAGCTTCTGCTGTGAGTTACGTGGCTAATGGAGACCCTGTTTACTTACTTATTTGTTTTATTTTGGCTAGAAGTAGTAGAGAAGCGAACCCTTTGGTTACTTGGAGCACAGCTGGTCCCAGCACGCCGTGGCACGGCGTGTGTTTTCCAAGTCCTCAAACCTGGAAGAGGGATGCTATCTCTTTTTTCCCACCCCAGGAAGATGCCTGGAATCATGGCTGCTGCCCCAGCTGATGAGTGAGCATCATCTCTGGCCGACTGCCTTCTCCCACTCGGTCATGGGGAGCGGCTGTCAGAGCCCCAACACTCAAGTGCTGCTTCCTCTACCCACTCTGGTGTGGAGCTGTGCCCAGCCAGTGTGTCACCACCTTCGTACAGGGGACAGAGTCAGGGCCCGTGGCATGCCTGGTGTCTGTCAGCATGCGTAGGCTCAGGCAGCATCGAGAGCTTGCGGGACTTGTGTTTCGGTTGCTTTCAGCTGCCAAAAGTCAGCTCTTCTGGAACAGAGTAAATACTGCACACCTTGTGCACAGCGTGGTCGAGACTGGCCTGGGGTTGATGGGAGCGTGCTGTGTGGTCAGGCTGTTCAGGTCTCTCTGTGCCAAGGCTTTGTGGAGAAAATGGCTACTTACTGTGTAGCAGACCTGTGTGGGTTTACTGTTTTATTCATTGGACTAAACAACAGCTTTTGCACAGGGCTCCTGGGAAGCTGATGAAGTTGGCTGCATACTCGGGGGCTGAAACTTTCTCTGGAGAAACACTGATATATGGCATTTTTCCTAAATTGTGGTTTGAGTCGGCAATCTTTCCCATGCCCTTAGCAAAAGGAATTGCGAGGCACTGGCAATTTTCTTACCTGGGTGAAGAAAAGTCTCCTTTTCTCCCACAGGCTGTGTGCTTCCAACCTGTTAAGCGCAAGGAGCTTTCCACCCTCTTGCTAGCCTTACAGGTTATAGATGAATTGCTAACCTGAGCACTGGAGGATCTGCTGAGACAATGCCTTGCTCCTCATCTCTGATTTCTCCACCATTTGGTGTGTTCAGATAAGCCTGATTCACAGTGTTTATTGCGTGGTTTGACTGGTGTGGCAGCGATCAGAACATTGCTGAGACTGTCCTGGCAAGAGGAGTTTAGCAGAGCCCGTTCCTGTGAGGTGCTGCTTGTCTCTGCTGCCAGGTTCTGGCAATAAAAAGACGTTGTTTCAGTCAGATCTCCTCTTGTTCCAGCTGTGTCCCACTGCGGACCCCAGCGTGCGGTGGGGGCTGTTTCAGAAGTCCTCATCTGTTCATGCTTGGGCTTTTGGGAACAGAGTGGTGCATTTTTGACCTATTGCTCTTCTTCCCTGTGTCCCAGGAGGCCAAAGGCATTCCCTTTCAAGTATTAGCAAGCCTTCCTGCTGGGGTATTTAGTACTGAAATATCTTTGTGTATTGGCTCAGTGGCTGTGGCCCTTCACTGGGGCTTTGTTTTAGAGCTGTCCCTAGAGCACGATCTGTAACTGAGGTTTGGATTCTGTTGATTGGCGTTGTAGTAGCAGATGTGTTGGCCTCTTTGTGGTGACTGTGATACGATTTTCTTCTATTTTAGCGAAAATTTATGTTTCCTACAGATTTGCAGGTGAAAGTCACTTGGAAGCCCATGTGTTCTGAGCATTTCTGGTTCCTCTGCCTCTCCTAGCTCACCGAGATCCATCTGTGCCATGTACTGAGAAGGGCACGTGTGCAGGTATCGCAGGGGTCGAAGAGTTTTGCGCATCGGTGTTGATAAGATAATCTTTGAGGATCCTGCACTCTGGTCAGAGTTGCTCAAGAACAAGGCCCGTGATGTATAATAGCGGCTTTCAGTTTGTGCTGATACTGGGGGTTTTGTCAGAGGCTTGCATAACCCTGTGAGGAAGCTGTGCCAGGTCTTGGTGCTGCCTTTGTCCGCGGGTGCCCGTTCCCAGAACGATTGCCGTGCTATTGTCTGCTTTCAGACAGCTCCTGCCAAGACTTTATCTTTTAATGCTGCCTGTACCTCTGCGTGGCACTCAGCTACTCGCAAAATGTTTTGATTAAGTGCTAGTTTTGTTCTCCAGAAGAAGCTCTGTGATCCGCATCTCAGAGGATGCCGAGTGGAGGAATGAGCAAGCGTGTCCACGAGTCCCAGCACAAAGGGGAACCGAGCGCTGCTTCTATCCTAATTATTGGGGATATTGGGAGAGGACCTTTCTGTGCAGAAACTGCAGCTTCTTGGAGCCAGTGACCCACAAGGAGATCTGTAATGGGTTCACATCGGGCATCTATCGAGTGAATCCTGTCTCTTATGAGATTTGGGATCGGTGCTACCTGGAGCTTGCCTAGATGTTTGCAGAAACTGTGCCTAGATGTTTGCAGAAACTGTACTTCTGTGAATTGGTTTGTTGTAGTGAGCGAAATGAATGCCATGTTCACGTCCTGTTTGTGTTTTGGGTTAAATGAAATTTAAAATTGCACCTGACTTGAAAAGTCCTTTGGGCTCTTGTAAAACTACACATTTTTGAGCCTTTGGACCTCGAATTGGCCTTTTTCCATCTTGTTTTGATAGTTTTATGTTCCTTCTCTGCAGCAGAAGCCAGGATGGTGCTGGTCTTACTCCGAGTCGCTGCCTCGTTTGTTTTTGTGCTGAAGCTATAATTAGCCATCGTTCAGCCACTCCCCTTGAACTCTCGAGGCTGGTGGGATAGTATGTGTACATCCACTTTGCATACACTGTATATGGAAAAAACCCAACCCAATTGCAACCCCTCTGGAAAAAAAAGGCTTTCAGTGGGGCAGTGGTGGAAACAAATGCAACACAGAAGCAGCTGCTGGTCCTGGGGAGCTGTGGTAAGATGAGCGTGACTTGAATGTGTTTTTCTTTCGCATAGTTCAGCCCCTACCTCTACAGGGTCATGATTTCATCATTCTTGATTTCTGAGAGATCCTGTGTCTGGTGTTGCTCTGTGTGCCCACATCCTCTGGGGACTGGGGGGGCGGGCAGCACACAGCCCAAACCCTGAGCTATAATTAGGAGCTGCCTAACAAACATTCTCTGCCTGGTGCTTATGTAAAGATACTTGTCACGCTGGTGGCAGGGAGGGATGAAGGAGCAGGTTCATTACTGGGGTGCAAATCAGGTTATAGCGGGCACATGCAGCGACTAGCACCCGGTGAGGCTGAGGTGGCATTGCACAACCCCATTCCCTGGCTCTCCGGGAGGAAGCCGGCTTGGCTGAAGGCTGCAAGTCCAATATTTACCTGCGGCTGGGCCAGTTACGCCGCTCAGATGTGCCTTTTGTGGCCAAAGCTTGTACAGGCATCAAGGTGTTAGCTAGGGCATGGCTAATTGAAGTCTTCCTCCTTCTTAGGAGCAGAATAAACAAACGCAGCTGCTGTGTCCTTGCTGGTTTTGGGCGGTTTATTTTCAGTCGGGAATGCTCCAATTAATGCAACAAGTTGCATTAATTACAGTGGCAGTACGTGTATTCCTGGCGTTGCCCTACTCAGAGCTGCCCTAGCTCGTGCAGTCACTGTGAGCAATCTCCCTCGGCCTTGATTTACTACGTGCTGGTTGTGCGCCGCGCCGCCTCCTTCATCAGCTCTGCTGGAGTGAGGAAAGACAAATGGCAAAGGCAGGCGTTAAGGTCTGGGCACAGGGAGGTGGTCAGAGGGTCCTGGGTTTGGGAGGGTTCAGGCGGGAGCTGAGGATGTGGTTTGATCTTAGCAGTTCCTGCTTGCACAGTGAGCCTCAGACTTGTGCTATTGCTTAAAATAAACTTGCCTTTAAAAGCTGCTTTTATTCTGTGGCCCACTTTAAGCGCTCTCCTGGGGGAAGGAAGATTCTGCTGATAAACCCTCTTTTTCTACTCTTCGCACAGGTAAAGTTTACGGTGCTTCTGTTTTACAGTGTCAGAAACAGGAGGCACTTGTAACAAAAGCGTGAGGTCCTACACTTTATTGCCTTTCTCATTCTCTCACTCTTTTTTTGTTAAGGCTTATTTGAGTCCTAAAACTTGCAGCTGAGGAATTGCTGTCCTGGCAAAACTGCAAAATCTGCTCTCGTTAGCTTTGGCATTTTTTTTCTGCCCCCCTTTTCCATCGTCTGGATCAGAAGAGCTTTACTGTAGTTAATTTGTTCTCTTTTGTAGTGGCGTAAGTGCTATCCCTGGAACCAGCTCAGCCAGCTAATGGCTTTTAGAAATAAAGTACTAAGGATGTATTCCTAATCTGTGCAGCTAAAAATTCAATATGTAAACTGCTTGAGTTGCTGAGTGCATTAATATTGGTAGGAATGAACACTGCAAGTCCTAATGATAGCAATTAGTATTTTATCTGATACCTGGGTCTGTCTTAATGCTCTGAGAATTAAAAACAAATCCTGCAGTGGAGATTTTTCTCCCATGCTTTTTAGTGTGCTCATAAGTCTGACTTTTAAACTGCTTCTAAAGTAATCCTGCGTCTTCTGAAGCTTGGGGGGGGAAGGGTCTCTAAGGAAATAAAACCAGCTTATCTACTTTCCTATAATGGGAAGGGAAACCTTTATTTTTCTTATGTCTTCACAAATAAGCAGCTTATTGTCTTACATTAAATTCTGTCCTGTAGATAGGTTTAAAATCAGGCCAGCTTGTTGTCTTTAGCCCACCTGGGAGAGCAGTAATAGCAGGGGTGAGTGGGTGCTCTAATCCTGCAAAGCTGGAAGTGCATCCCTCCTTACTGCACATGACAGAAGTTTCTTTTGGCTGAGGTTGACTAGAAAAAAACCCTAAACCACCCTGTTTTTCACTCTGTTATGAGCAGCTCTTTCGGGGGCTGCCAGGGAAGGGATTCAAATGGCTTGGCGGAATGCAGGCAATATATTTATTACCTCTGCTTCCTCCCTGTAAAATAAGAAAGTGGTGTAGGACCGCAGCAGTGAGGCTGCAATCACACGTTGTTGGGTGTCATGAAACCAGAGTATGCTTGAATGCGACCTTCCAAATGCCCTTTGGTTTCTCTGGGATTAAGTTAGTAATTCAGAAAGCAGAGGTCTCTCATCTTGCTGCATGCTTAGGGGCAAAGAGGTGCTTTCAAAACACCGAGTGCTTAGCCAGGGAGCTGAGAAATTGTATTTCATTGCAAACTCATCTTCCATGCTGATTTTCACTGTTCTTTTAAATCACTCTTTTTAGTATCCTCCTAAATCGATCAATCTCATCCTTCCAACTTTTGTAAGTATGAAATGGCTGAAAGAAGGAGGCAGGGAGAAATACAGAGAAAACTTTCCCCAGTTAAATTATATTCTTTGTGGAGTGATCTTGGATTGTTTTTTTAAAGCGAGAAAGGGGAAGAAATTCTTCAATGGCTTAGAATTAACGTAACGAAAATCTTCTCTTAAGTGTTCAACACTGGTAGATACTTGTTGAGTTACCAAGTTTCTGTGCTGGCACGCATGCTTCTAGTTTGGGATAAACTTAAGGTGAGATATTCTGTCTTGAATCTCAGTAATGGGAAAGTGAGCAGGGGCAGAGCTGTGTTACCTTGCATATGCAGGAAGCTCAGACCTGAGCGTGGATGTTGCTCGTTCATCCGCGATGTCTGTCTTGGGCACCTGAGCCTCTTTTGCTGGTAATCTGGCTGAGAAAATACCTATGTGCAGCATCACGCTGGGGTTACTGTGGTGTCATGCATTGCAGATGATCCCAAGCAAGGTGCAGATGGGATGCAGTCACCAATCACATGAAGTTCAACAAGGGCAAGTGCCGGATTCTGCACCTGGGACGGGGCAACCCTGGTGGTGTGGACAGACTGGGGAATGAGTGGCTGGAGAGCAGCACAGCTCAAGAGGGACCTGGGGGTCCTGGTTGATAGTAACCTGAATGAGGCAGCAGTGTGCCCTGGCAGCCAGGAGGGCCACCCGTGTCCTGGGGTGCATCAAGCACAGCGTGGCCAGCCTGATCAGGAAAGTGATTGTCCCGCCCTACTCCACACTGGTGTGGTCTCACCTCCAGTACTGGGTGCAGTTTGGGGCTCCACAGTTCAAAAAGGACATCAAACTGCTGGAGCACATCCAGAGGAGGCCACGAGGATGGTGAAGGGTCTAGAAGGGATGAGCTATGGGGAGTGGCTGAGGTCACTTGGATTGTTCAGCCTGGAGAAGAGGAGGCTGAGGGGCGACCTCTTTGCAGTCTGTGGCTTCCTCCCAAGGGGAAGAGAAAGGGCAGGGACCGATCTCTTCACTCCTGTGACCAATGACAGGACTCCGGGTAATAGCAGGAAGCTGAATCAGGGGAGGTTTAGGTTGGATGTCAGGAGAAGGCTTTTTCCCCCAGAGGGTGATTGAGCACTGGCACAGGCTCCCCAGGGCAGTGGTCACAGCACCAAGCCTGCCTGAGCTCAAGCAGCGTTTGGATGATGCTCTCAGGCACATGGGGTGACTCCTGGGATGTCCTGCACAGCGACAGGAGTTGGACTCGATGATCCTGGAGGCTCCCTTCCAGCTCAACACGTTATAGGATTCTGACACCTGAAGTTCAGAGTGGTCTGACTTTGCAGAGCAGAGCTGGTTCCATGGGCTCTCAGAAAAGAGAGGACAGAAGAGCTTTTCCCAGGGTTTGCTTATCCCTGTGATAGGATGCAAGATTTGTCACTGGTATTCATTGCATCTAGAAATACTCACTTGTTTTTTCCTCCTGTCCCACCTGAGAGCTGATGTGCTGCAGAGTGCAGTGGTGTCAGTGTGAGATTTGACAACAAAACACGCGGTTGGCTGGGGTCTTCTGTCCAGAGCCTTTCCAAGAGTGAGATCAGTCTCTTGACAGGTTCATTTATTTTAACTTGGCCATTGACTTAAGTAACAGCTCTCTGGAAGATCACATTCCGTTTTGATTTTGGGCTTATAGTTTACTGTATCCTTCATCTTCAGGAAAAAAAAGCCCAATCCACATTATATTTGATGATGCAGCATTTTCTTGCCATCAGTTGAGAGCAACTATCGAGACACTAGCACATTAGTGGCTCTGTCTCCATCCTTTTTAAGTGCCATTCCAGGATTCTGGCATCAGCTCCGAGGCAGTGCACCAAAGTCACCAGTGTTGGTTAAACACGCCTTTCCAGGAATTTTTCAGAGAAGATTGTGCAAACTTGATGAAACTTAAGTACTACCTCTGGTTAGTTGAAAAAGGCAGCTCTTCCCTTAAATTCTAGGGTTAAATCAGCTTTGTGGTGGCTGGATTGGAGGACGAGGCATTAGCTGGGACATTGCCTTAATTGCAGTGGTTTATGTGGCTGTCTTGTTTTTGAAGCCGAAGTAGCTGATGTGTTTTTAAATTACCCTTTGCCAAGCAGCTGGGTGCTAATTTGACTTCCAGCCGAGTGCTGCTCCTTACGAGGAGACCTGATTTTGCCCAGTGTCCTTCAGCCTGTGCTGGGACGTGGGTGGTTTTAGGCCTCTGTGATGGGTTCACACTGGTGTTTTGCTGGAATTTTTAAGCTTTATGTTTGGGTTGCTTAAATATTTTTAAACTTTCTTGCATTGTATGCATTTTACTGCTGTTCCAAAGTGGTGAATGTTCATTAGTGGGGTTTTTGTGGTAATGAATCTTGCCTTCTTCCATTGACTATTTGGAAGAACTTGGCTTTTCTTCTGGCTGTTCGTAGCCTCTCCAGATGTATTGAAATAACAGATAACCCCTAAATGTGGCCTAAAAAAATAATTAAATGCTGCTTCTGTTTGTGTCTTGATACAGAAGTGAGATCTGTAAAGGGTTCTGAGAAGGGAAGTTTTAGCAGCTTTTAATTTAGTGGTTTATTTATATCTGTCTTTTCAAGCCACTCTAAACCCACCAGGAGCATAAGTATCAAGGATGTATTCCTTCCAAGGCTTATTAACAAATCTCTTGAAATGCCCTGTGGGCTTCCTTTCTTATTTGGAGGGTGAAGCTTTAAGATCCCCCCAATAAAAAAAACCCCTCTCCAGCAAAACTGGGAAAAATTAGGCCTGACGGTAGGGTAGAAGGGTTGGGAAGAGTGCTCTAGGGGTGTCTGAAGAAGCTTAAAAAAAAAAAGTAAAATAAAATGCACAGACTTTTGTTGCTGTTGTAACATGCAGCAAACCCCCTAAATACTTATTTTCGGTCATAGCTCCAAGCAAGGTGTGGATTCTTCTTCTCTCTAGAAACCTTTTTCCAGAGAATTGTACTGAAGACCCCTGTTTTTGGGTGAAAATTACCTTTTTCACTGTGTACATCTATTTTCCCCCACCTTGTTCTTCTGAGACTCTTGAAGAGGGTGTGCTTGAAGGATATTGATTAGGTACTTGAGCTCTGTCCCAACAGTAATTACTAGTTTGACATTGTAATTGTTATTGCATCACAGTTTTCTGTTATTTTGGGGGTTTTTTTTGGCAGCAGCAGTGTTTGTCTCTTCCATTCTCCTTTTGTATAGAAAATACTCATTAGATCTTAAGCTTAAGGAGTTTCCCAGTACTTTAAAAATGCAGCCCTGGGTACTTAATAAACCTGTTTTGGTGTTACCTAATGAGTGGTGGCCCTCTGGTTGTATTGTAGCTCAGTCTCCACTCGCCTGGGAAAAAAATACTGAGATTAACACAATTGTTTCTTTGGGGTCATGGTAAGATTTGGTGATGAGTCTTGGGAGTGTGAAGCTTGCACATCTTGCTTGTCTGTCCTTGGCCTTTCTCTCTGAATACTTGAAGGCTCTCAAGATGTGTATTTTTATTGGTAGCTCTTGACCAGAAATAACTCACAGCTGTCTCCTGCCTGTTCTGTTTACAGGAATTAAGTAATGCATGGGCCTGAATGGTGGAAAGCCCCTATTTAATAGACTCATAGACTTTTTGATGTCCTGTTTGTGTGTGTTTGAACTTCTCTCAACGTCAGCCTCCTTTTATTTTGTGCAGGATGCCATTATTCCCTACAAGGAAATCCTCCAGATGTATTGGGAGAAAGCAACGAGCTTTGTGAATGCCCAGTGCCATGGACTTGAACCTTGGCAACTCATCGGGTTGACATTTTCTACTACCCTCATCAGTGTGTGGCTGCATGGCTTCCTCTTCCAGTCTGAGAGTAAGTATTTGAAATCGGGGATTTTCTTATGTTTGGAGAGAAGGGAGAGGGAGTTACAGGGTTGTTCCTGAGTAGTGGGGAGAAGGAGGATGGATCAAGGCTAAACACTTGTTACGGTAGGGTGCCTGCTGTCAACTGGTATTGACAAAACCCTCTTCCAAATTAAGGTCGAGGCCTGTCTGATCAATGGAACACCACCATTCCTTTGGAGGGTGCAGTAGGCCAGCCTGGAACGCGCCTGCATCTCTCCTTCCCTTCCTCTGGTCTCCTTGTTGCTTTTGGCTAAACCATTAACGTGTTGCAACACCCTCTTCTTGCTCCAAACCTGGGGAAATTTATCTGAGAGTGGGGTTCTTGTGAACTTAGTCACTGGTGAGCAATGTATGGATAACTCTTGCTCTTGATTGTTTCTCTCCCTGCTGGCGGAGGAGGTGAGGTTTAGACTTGGTATCAAACGCACGTTTCATCCTCAGGATGTCCAAGATAATTGCATGTAGTATTGTTTGGATTTAGTTTTTAATTTTATTTTCTGGAGCATCATCTTCTTTTGAGCTATTTCTGATACTGACAGCTCTTCAGTGAAATCTCTCTAGATGAACCTGCAGTTTTCTCGGGCTGTGATGGTCAGAGATAACCACGTGGCTCTCAGAGGAGAATGTGATGCTTTGCAGTTCCCACGGGCCTTAGGGTTTACACTCCAGTGGCAGTTTGTTAAAAACAGCCGAGTTTTAAACTTGATGTTTACTTACATTCCTCTCTCTTCCTGAACCAGCCTTTTTTCCTCTAAAGATGGGAGTAGCTGAATAGTGGGAGCGTCTGTGGAAGGCACAAGATGGTGTGGTGCTTTTGCTCAGTACAGGGCTAGCTTCTTGGCTGGTATTTGTGCTGTTGCACCATATTTTTTTAAATATTGACTAACTGTTACAGGATCTGATGAGATTGATTTTCTTTTTTTCAGGCGTTTGCAGTCTTCTGTCCCTGTGGAAGTTACTAAACAGTGTGCACGCTGCAGTGTGCAATAGAGATGTTATTGTTGGAGCAATAATGAGTATTTGCTACAGAGTGCATTAAACTGCAATCACTGTCCTTCTGTAGCTTTTCAAAATACATATGAAGTGAAATGTTTGTGAAGTGGTGGGGGAAACGTAGGTAAAATTGCAGAGCCCTAAAATGATTGATTTTTTTTTTTATAAGTTTGTGTAGTTGTTTCTTTCTGTGTCCTGTAACTGCTGGCGCTCCACTGAAATGCCTGTAGGACAAGGAGATGTTTTTGGTGGCTGTAAAGCACTGGTGTCATCCTGCTTTCATTCCTGCCTTTAGAGCTGCCCTGGGGAGTTTTCTGGTGTTTGTCATCGGTGGCTTCTTTCATTTCAGTATTTGGACTGTGGTGGAATTTCTGCTCTTCCCTCTGTCCTTCCCGAGTCGCCTCCTGTTGCATAATGTGTTTCCTGTCGGATGGCCAGACACTGGGTGAATCCTTGTCACGTCGCTGTTGAGCTGCTATTTCCTCCTGTGGTCAGGGAGCCTGATTCACATTGCTGAGTATGGTGCTATTCTGTTTTGAAGATGCAGAAAATAATTTCAATAAATATTTTCCCTTTTTGCTGGAGACCTTGCCTGTACCAAATCCCGCAGTCCCTGTCTTTGTAAAATTCCACATCTGGGTGCAAATTCCCATATAAGTGAGAAAACTAGTCAAATTATGGGTTCCCATAAATGGCTACTGTTTTGCAAGCCAGATGTTTTTGCAGCCTGGTCCATTTCTGAACCTTGCTCTCTGGTATGCTCATCTGTCTCACCATGTCCACTTGGTCACTGTGTTATTTTAGCCTGGAATATTTAGCCTCTGAAATCCTGAGCCTGTATCCATGGGCTGTGTCGGAAGTATTGTGCTCAGAGTCCATCCATTTCTTTGTTTCTTGAGTCATGTTAGGTTAATTTCTGCCTTTTATCTTTCAGGTTTAGTATCCCGAACCAAAAAGCAGTTCTTTAAACTGTTGAGAAAAACGCCGTTTATTGGGGCTATAGTAAGTATTGGAACAGCTTTTCTTACTTTTATCTCAGCCTGCACAGTGCTCTCTGGGACCTTACAGTTCTGTGCATCTTTGGGGGCATGTTACTGTGGTCATAACTATCTGAGGATGTAGGTCTGGAAGGTCTTCTGCTGCCACCTGGTTTAATGAAAGTTATAATTTCTGCATAGTCTTTTTTGTCATAACATCCCTCTTATAAAATGGGGGTGCCACCTTTTTTTTTTTTTAACCAAGAATCAGTAAGTGCAGTTACAGATTCTTCCAGTAACATTTCCTCATTGTTAGATTTTAAAAACCCTTTATCTGTGGAAGAAGGGGACAGGATTGAACTTGAGTTGATCTTCTGAAACAATGTCTCGTTCCTGAGCAAGTGAAACAGCCAGGTGTTGGTTGTGCAACATAAGATAACATTTTTTAATCAGATGACTGGCTGTGATTAGTTTAGCTCAGATACCTATTAGCAATAGTTAGCATTATAGAACAGTGATACCAGGAGTTTGTGTAATCATTAAAATCAGATAAACTTAAATGTTTGGGAGATGGGTGTTGGGTTTTGGGTTTTTTGTTTGTTTTTTCTTGGCATAAAACTTGAAACTGCAAATGTCAGCATGTTTTAGCATGTTAACAGCTTAATGATCGAGAGAGGCATAGCTTGGTTTGTTTTACCTGGTAAATGAAGGTATCACACCTGATGATTTCTCTGCCTGATGTGTTGGCAGATTTACACGTTGGTTCAGGGGGTCAGGTCTGTTAGAGGCGATTTTATCAAATGAAAGCAAAGAGGAACTTTTGCTGTGGACAGGGAAGCAGTTCTCAAGTTTCTCCCCCAGCCCTCTGGAGGGGAGTAGCATCCCCCCTTTATGTCAAGCGCCCCAAATTTAACCTTCTGTCTTGAGTAGCCTTTGAGATGAATGAAAGACTTGTTCTCTTCTGCTGGTATTTGCTGTCTGCCAGGACACCTTCCAGGCTCCTCAGATACAATCCTTATTTTGTCCACACTTACCTTCTTGGGGCTATCGCTGTTAAACTCTGCTGTGCCAGGGCCTCCTGGTGTGGCCTCTCTGTGTACTGTTTCTGCCCTTTGGTAGGCTGATACCTGATAACCTATCAGTTGCTTACAGGAGGCCTTGACTTTGAGGCATTCCAATGTCCAAAAGTCTTTAAAGCCGATGATATTCCAACACTTGTGTTGCTGGGAAGAAGAGTTTCTACTTTGGAATGTGTTGTGAGAGGAAGTCTGGGCCTCCTGAATGCAAGGTGTGGGTGGGAGGCTAGAAATCTCTTAACTGTGCCTGTAGTGGAGGTTTCTTTATTGTTTCTCTCTATTTTAATGAATTTCTAAACTGTGCATATGGTGGCAGAGGAGACAAAGTGCAAAATAGAATGCATCTGAAATGCTGAAGCAGTTCCTTTCTGTTCTGCCTGATAGTGTGGCTGTAGCTAGTGAGTTCAGTCTTGCGTGCACTCAACAATTATAAATAATATGGCCAGCACCATCGTTGATAGGGTTTTTCTTTCTTTTTAGATTCAAAAGAAGATTGATGAAGCCTTGAATGATGTCACTTCCAGTTTATCCTTCCTGAAAGATGAAAAGGATTATATCAGAGCACTGCCGGAACAAGGCATGAGCCAACCTGAAGTACTAGAGAAGATGAAAGAGTACAGCTCGAAAGGTGTGAACGTCTGTACTGCAGCACGGGTTGGGTCTGTTTCATAGACCTAGCATTAGACTTACTCCTTTAAATGAGATTTGATGACTACTGCTTGTGGTTTCATCTGCAATATCTCTTCCCTGTTGTTCTTTGTTTGCAAGGTTTTGTCTGTATTTGGGTTTTCACAGTGAGATTCCATTCCTTCCCCAAGACTGATGATGGGAGAGCCGAGGAGAAGAGAAATACAGAGGAAATTCTTTGAGTGCATTTTTGATTACATTTCTGGGCAGTTGCCTTCATGTTCAACTCTTACCAGAAATGTGTTTTCTTTGAAGGCCCAGGGCATACTCATGATAAAAACTCCCAACTTCCAAGCAGGATATTTAGGGAATTTCCAAGATTGTCTCACTTAATCCAAGTCCTAATGTTTTGCACCTTGAAAATGCCATTTAAGGAAGGCAAAGTCATGACGTTCTTCTCCTGCCTTGAGTCCCCATAGGCAGTGCCTGAAACTTAATTTCAGTTGCATCACTCATGACTGTCTCCACCCTGATTCATGTACCTATTACTTGTAATGAGCGGATCTGGGTGACTTCCTGTCCAGAAGAGAAGATACGACTGCCCTGCTCTTATCCCAAATTTCAGAAATGCCTTGGATTTTCCGCTAGAACAGTGCATCTACTCCAAATTCAAAATGAACGGTTTTTAGTCGAGTATCCTATAACAACTTTCTTCCTTTCTGCTTTTATGTATTGCTTCTGTCTCTGTTTTCCCTCAAATGATGATTTCCTTCCTTCACCAGGTTCTTCTTTCCTTTTTTTCTTCCCCTGTGGCCCCCTCCTTCCCACATGCGTGCACTCCCCTTTGAAAGTTTCTTGGAAATGAGGGTTAGATTGTGACTATGCTCACATTGTATATGTTTGTGAAGCTGATGCCATTGAGTTTTATGAAGGAGGCTAACAGGGGAGGGAGCAAACAAGTGAAAATACACTGCTGGGGTGTTTGGAGGCAGACACTTGTTTAAGTATCATCATGTTGTGCAGTGGATTGAAACACTTTTCAACAGGGTGTGCTGCTGATGCTGTTCCATTCTCCTGCTCTCATTTATTAAAGCTTCAGCAGCATATCATTTTAGGTGAAATTAAGCTGAGGCACCCAACATGCTATGTTTTTTAGCAGTACAAACTTGTCCTGTCCATCTTTTATCAGCTTATAGTGGCGGTGGGTGCTCTTTGAAAGTGGCTTTAACTTTAGCCACTTATAGTTCAGTTGGTTGGACAGCAATCTGGGGGGACCGAGTGGGGATTAAGTGGATTACACATTAATATAACTGCTTGCTGTAGCTGGATGTTGTTGATGTGCTGACTCTCTGGTCATTGTTTACTTGCAGTTTGCTAAGTTCACGGGATGTGCGGTGCCAGAGGCTTAGTGTTGCACACAGCTATCTCTGTGGCACAAAAATCATGCTTGTTCCTCATCAGTGAAATCTCAAAAGCTGAATCCTCATCTGCAGAACTGGTGGGGGGACTTCTCGTGCACTTCCACATGCTCTCTGAGAATGGCTGTGTTTGGAAGCAGCGTGCTCTTCCTTCTCTTTCAGGAGACATACGTTGGCAGGATGGGAAAGTCTCTGGGACTGTGTACAGCGGTGAAGAGAAACTCACCCATCTGCTAGTGAAGGTAGAGTGCCAGCAGTCTAACTTTGTGTCTTTGCAGATCCTCTAAGCATCTTTGGGGTGACCAGGAACTCCTCAGCACTGTTCTAGCATCTTTCAGAATAAATAGGGAAAATCTGAAGCTAAGGCTGCCCAACTGTGAAGACAGAGCCTAGGGTAAACGTAGGTGGAAGAGGAATTCTTAGCAAAGCATTGAGGCAGAGTAAAGCTGGCCGAGTGGCTGTCCCTGGGAAAACACTGTGTAGAGATAACTAGGATCTAATCAGGCAAGGTGGTTTTTGAGTAAGAAAGTAAGAAGCTGGTTATAAGTGGGCTGGAAACTGGCACTGACTTTCAAATTCAGGGAATGGCATAAAATTCAGAGAGGCATAAAGTTGCCATAGGGCAGCTTCAGCAAGCCCTTGGACAGATGTGCTTTTGCTATAGGCTGGAGTGAAAGCATCTCTGGCTGCCCTGTACTGGGAGGGTGTGGGACTTTGGACTGGAGCAGCTTCACTGAGGAAAAACTGAATTCTCTTGGTTTAAACGAAAAACAAGTTTATAAAATGTTTTTTTGGCAGCCCGAATCTTGGAACAGTGGAGCATTCGCACGCTTCAGTGGTGTCTTTGTTAGGTCTGTTTACCTGCTAAGGAACTTTCTCCATTTGAGAAGGTTGAAAAATAAAATAAACAGCCCAAAGGTCTGTTTTCAAATATATCTGCTTCAAGAGATTTTGGGTTTTTTTGCTAGGAAGGGAAGTCTAGTCTTCTTGCTCCTGGGAACAGCTTTTACAACAACTGTAATGAACTGTCTGGTGTTGCTATTGGTGTTTTCCTTCTGCTTGTTGATGTTTTCTTTGCTGCTTCTGGGGAAACATAAAGCCCAGAGCAGCCTTTTTAGAGGGGCCTCAGTTAGGATTGGGAGTTGTGGAAACATTCCTTCTGTTTGTGCTGATTATTTGATGGGTTTTCTGCTGTATTTCTTTTAACATCCCTGTGGTTGCTTTTTGATCTCGACTGCGGGAGGTCAGAACTGGCCTGTTCCAGCCTTATCCTGTGAGCCTGCAGTTGCAGAAAGAGCATAAAACACTGGTTTCCATGCTGCTTTTGTGGCGGTGTGGGTGGGTAGTTCTGCTTTTCTAGCTGTTTCAGAATTCCCCTCTAAGAGTAAACTTGAAAGCTAGTTCTGCAAAGGAAGTTTTCTGGCCTGCTTTGTGTAAAGCAATCATAGGAAGCATAGTGTGTTCTTTTTTAAAAATAGCCAAACAATTCAACCTGTCCTTACAAAAAGAAATATTGTGATGTTAGAGTCACTCTTGAGGCCAGAATGCCCTAGAAAAACAAGTCTGAGTCGTTCGTCGTCCCCGTCCCCCCCCAGCTGTAGCTTCCCGGCTTGTGGTATTTGCTTGCAGCAGGAGTTCAGTCTAAGGAGATCTGCAGAATTTACAGCTAAACACAGCTGATTTGCTTATACAGTGTGTATGATGAGTTCCCAGACCTGCACTTCATCTGCCAGGCTAACTTTCTGTCTTTGTTTTCTCAAGGTGTATGAAGAGTTTGCCTGGAGTAATCCTCTCCATCCAGATATATTCCCTGGGCTCAGGAAAATGGAAGCAGAAGTAGTAAGGATTGCCTGTACGCTCTTCAACGGGGGTCCCAGCTCTTGTGGTACTGTAAGTAGCTGGTCTTCCAGTGTCCCATGAACATTTTTGGTATTTCTGACTAAGTGTAAATGCACCTTCTGCTGTCCAGCTGAGGTCAAGCTTCTGGTATATGCCATGCCAACATAGCCGTACAGGAAATGGTCACTAATTGCTCTTCTTGATGAAACTTTGAGGCAGAGTAGTTCTCTAGAAAAGACCATTTACTTCAGCTCCTTTTCACACCCTGAAATGCTACGGGGTTGATGGCAGCTGGAAAAGAGAACTGGTGTAGTGTAACCTGGCTGGTTGTCCATGGGGCGTGGTGAGCAGAGCAGTGTCATTTTGTGTAGCTTCCCTCGTTTTTAATCTCTGAACTGGAAATCTGTGAGCCTGCCAGAACTCGAAGACTGAGGACAAGGCCAGCTGGCTGGTCACCAACAAGTGGCTTGAAGTACTGGTGATCGAGCAGGCATGGCACGTATCGTCATTGTCCAGCTGGAAAGCTCTCTGCCCAGGCTGATGTGGCCTTCCAGCGTGCTTGGGTGGAAACCAGTTTTTAAAGCCTTGACAGGGTTCCTAGCAAGAGTCCAGATATGTGTCCTTAAATGGATGATTTCAAAATTGGTCGAAGAGCAGAAGTTGTGAACTTGCACAGTGAATTATTGTTACAAAAATGAGCTGTGCTTTTTTGTACGCTCCTCTTTCTTGCTTTACCTTTCTGGTAAGGATCCTGAATTCCTTAGGCCAAAATTTCTCTGTTTATGTGGTGTGTGGGGCAGTGAGGTCTTAGGTCCTAGCGTGGTGATCAGGTGCAGCTGTGATACAAACTTAACTTGCGAGGAAGTAGTGTCTCTTGTGAGAAGAATCCAGATGAGATTTTTCAGAGATGGTGTGAGGTGATTGCTGTCTGTAAATATGCGAGGGATGTGGGTGGCCAGCAGTGGTTGAAGATCAATGTGGGAAGGCAGTGTTGACACAAGAGTTTATGAGATGAACTGGCCTCCAATGGGCTTAATCTTGACAGCTGGAGGCTTGGTGGTGTTAAAGAGATAAGTACTGGACTAGCCTTATAGTAATTGGGACCAAACTCCAACTGAATTGAAGATGAAACTTGACTGTGCAGTGTCTGGGAGTGTAAGATGTGATAGCTTTGGGTAGCAGGAAGTTGCACACTGTGACCTGACTGTATGCCTTGTGCCACCTTCAAGTTTAGGGAAGGAGTGTGCCTCTCTGCTTACAAAAAGCATTTCATCTCCTTCCTGGCTCGCAGTGCTGAGAACACTGCAAAGGTTATCGCTGGAGTGGGCAAGAGGCTGGGGTTAAAGCTGTTGAAACTCATCTTTATCAACGATTGAGATGTCAATGAATACAGCAGTCAGATATCTCTGTGACACTTGGCGTGTGCCTGGGAAGAGCTTTGCTTGCTGAAGCCTGCCACGAGTGTGTTTGGTTTTTGTCACATGAAGTGTGTGTTGTGAAAGTGTCAACCTCGGCCCCGTGCGCTTCTTCACTGAAATTTAGGGGTAGAATTGCCTAGGGTTAAAAATTGCAGGTTAAAAACTGCTCCAAAACAATCAGACAGCAATCATGGCCAACGTTGAGACCTCCACAGATGCTCTCTGGGGAATCACACTTTTCCCTCTGCTCCTTTCTTCTTCCCTTACCAGGGTTCTGCTGCAAAGAAGCAGAAGTGAAGCAAACTGGGAAGCGTGCAACCTGCTGTGGAGTTACGTTCCAGCTGGTTGAACAGTCGTGTTTGCAGGATGATAGGCCAGAAACAGAAGATTAATTGCATCCCTGTAATTATCTTGTCCAAACGAGTCTCTCTGGTGGACTTTTTGTCTTCCTCCCACGTTGCCCTTCCTGACCGAAGTGTCCGGAGTCGCCAGTCGCTGACGGGGCGATGTGGGTGTGTGTGTGGAGGGCACATCCTCTTTAAACAGCTGGGCCCAAACACTGCTTGTGTTTTCTTCTCCCCAAAACTGAACTAAAATGTCAGGATTATTTCTGGGGGTTTGGACAGTTGCAAAGCCATTTGAAAAGAGTGTTTTTTCAAATTGGTGCTATGCTTTCTGTCTCTGGAAGGCCCTGCTGTAGCTGGTCCCTCCTCCTGCCGTAGTTATGCTTCAGTAATCAGTGAGGCTGTAAAACCAGGGAGGGTGCAGTGCTGCGAGTTATCTTTATCTTTAAATTGATCTGTTCAGGAGGTGCTGCTGGCTTTTTCTACTGAGAAGGTTCCTGGTTTACTTGATTCATTTTTGCAGTGTTGAAAACTAAAACAAATGCCTTTTTTTTTTTTTCTTTTCTCCCCTGAATTTCATCACTGCCACTTCTGAGGAGCAGCGTGTCCTCGTGCCAGGTCCCTGTCTGCTGCATTTATTAACCTGGTCTAAGCAGCTGGGACCACTTGTCCAATTTTCTTGGTGCCTGGTGGTGGTCCCTGAAGGCAGATGGAGCTTGTTGGTGTTTCTGAAGAGTGCATCTGTGGCTATGCTATGTGGAAACCCCCCCCTCCCAAAATTTTCTGTCTGTGCTTCTCAGTGAGGCAGTTTCACTTCTTTTGTGCTCTGATTTCCATCACACGTTGCAGAACAGTACTTTATGGGGCTCAGGCTGGGGAAAAGCAGCACAGTGACACATTTGTGCCCTTCCCTGGGCTTTCAGCAGCCTGAGCATCCCTGTGCGGTCCTGCCCTGTGTCGTGTGGGCATCTTCCTAAGCAGTATCTCTGGAGAGCAGTCCCTTGCTTCCTTTCTGAAGGTTTTGTTGTATTTAATAATGAAACATGTCTCTTTACATTTCTGAATGTTAAATCAGACGAGCAGCTTGTGTTATTTACAGAAGTTGCCTTTATTTGAGATACAGGGGCTGTAATTCTCCTTAGTTGAAACATGGTCATAAAACCACTAACAATGCCCTCGTGGGGTGTGTGCAGGCATGCCTTTTGCCTTTAATTGCGCCGAGAGATGTTCCAGGTCTTTAAGCAGTTTTTAAAAGTAGTCATTTTCAGCAGCGGATGGGTGCTTCCTGTTTCTCACTAATGACTACTTTTGTTCTTACTTTTAATCGTGTTACGCAAGAGCAAGGAGACAGGGATTGGTGGGTTTTGGGGGGTTTTTTTGGCTCCCAGGAGATTCTAATCACATTCTTGCAATGATTTGCAAGGCCTAATTAAGCTCAGCACACAGAGGAGGAATAGGGGGAGTTCGTTCTTGTCTGATATGTGCATATGTTCCTGTTCACGAGATGCTTTGTTTTGCAATGCTGGCACTGTGGCTTTCCCCTCTAATATGGTGAGAAATGACCAGTTTTATGCAAGCTTCAATGATTTTTCTTTTTTTTTCAGTAGTTTTTTGAACTTTAAAAAGAAAGGGCAGCTTTGAAGCGCAGGGGAAAATTGTGTGTGGGGTGTGTGTTTGTATTTGATGTCAATCTCTACAAATTCTTCTTTGCACTGTAGCAGAGGACAGGAGAGAGGTGAAATCAGCAGTTGCAAACCTCTTGTAGAAGCTGGCTTGTCTCTTCCTCCCAAATTCTGGGGCTTCCATACTTTGTAGTAGAGCTGGCTGCACGTTTGTAGCAGGACTTGAACAATGAAATGTGAGTGATGTGTTTTGGAGCGGGGTAGGGCTTAAACTCTGCGGATCTGTCAGATTTTATCTGGAGTGATGAGCAGGTCACCTTGAGAGGGACAACTAGTGGAATTTACAACCTGCAGGTTTACAGGGGTTTTATGTGAGTCTGCCACTACGTGATGACCGTGTGGTGGATTGGGGTATATTTTTACTCTAGTGCTATGTTAGAAATAAATTGTAGTTTGCTTTCTTATTCATGGGGTAGTTCAGCTCAGTGAAACTTTTGGTCAGCTTTGTCTCCAGGGCCTGAATGGACGTGTTTCCTAAGGTAAAAACGCAGGCAAGACTTCAGAGACCATGAACCAAAGTGGTTCTTCTGTCTGACAGTTTGACAGCGATACACAAGTGGCATAGCCAAAGAAATCCCAGCATAGGGATCATGCCTCTTACTGCTGTTTTAATGTTGAGGTTCTAGAGCACTAGGATTTAAAGGGAAGGAACAGTGAAGGGATGTGCTGAGTTTAGAAAGCAGGAGGGATATTTTTTCCTTGTGCTTTCTCCTCTCCCCTCCCATTTGCACAAGAATAAATAAATCGATAACAAAAAAAGCCTGCATGCCTTTTTCCACACACTTTGCCTGGCTTTTGAAGATAGGGCAGGGTTGGAAAGCTGCTTAAGACAATGCCTGTTTCCAGCCCCTTTTGCCTGTGGCATCGCTTGAGCCTGTGGACTTTAGAGGAGAGAAAGAAGTATTAGTGCGAGGCATTGGCGTTGCTGAATCACTGCGTGCTGGCTGGCTGCCGGCGTGCCGCGGGCGCTGGGGAAGTTGTATCCTGTGACAGTGATTCAAGCCCTGGCTACAGCAGAACGAGTTTGCTGTGGATTGCTATGCTGACAAAGCCTCTAGTAAAGAGACAGACTCCCCCTGCAGGTACAAATCGCCTGGACCAAGAGGGCTTTGGCTGTTGTAGCCGCGCCAGGATGGAGGTGCTGCTGTAGATCAAGCTGCTCTGGCACATCGTGGTGGAGGAGTCTCGTGTTGGTACTGATGTGCCAACTTTAGGAACATGATTTGGCTGAAATTCAGCTTTTTGGGTGGATTTTCAGCTGCCTGAACAAGTTTGTGTGGCTACCTGCATGCCAGTCTTGATGGGAGAGGATCTGTCCTGGATGCTGTTCCTTAACCTGTGTCTGACCAACTGCTGCAAAAGGTTGTCTCACCTCCCCAAACCTGTGTGTGGCTCAGCAGTTCCATGCAGGTGATAAGCCAGATCTTGAAGAAAGGTTTGTCATATATAAGGGCAAGATGTTTGTGCTTTGGAGAGATGGGAATGGGAATAAGACTGTACAGAGGCTACTCTTTGAAGAGCAGATTATCTAGGTGAGAGTAGAGGTAGGGGCTGCTTGTTCCACAGGGTGGCAGGGCCTGGTGGCACCAAGCATCTGGTGTTCAGTGATGTGAATCCCAAGATCCCCAGGTCATGCCTAGCAAAGTTTTCACAATCATTGCAATATTGTAAGCAATGTTGCAAGCAGTGTTACAAGCAGGGAATAATCCCATTCCTCTTCTCCCACCCCTCAGTAGGAAGGCAATCCATGTTACACCAGCTGGGTTGTTTTCCCCAGAGGTAATGGCTGACAACTTCACAGATCTTTCGTAAGAAGGTTGAGAAATAAATGACACAGCCCTTAAAATGCTTAGGATGTTATGTTCCTGCTACCATCTATTTGCTTTACAATAAATGCAACAATTTCTTTATCCAGTATGAGACTGTTAGGGTTTATCTTTGACAGCTGTTGCTTTTAAACTATGAAAAAAGCAGAAATTGTCTGTGGTGTGACAGTCATTTCCACACTCCCTGTGGTGGCAGCTGCTGCTAGCTTGGATCCTGTTAGGAACAAATGTGGCAGGCTGTCGAATGTGCCTGTGAACTTTGTTCCTTATCTCTGTACTTAATGTTTAGTCATTGTCACGCAGTCACACCACTTCTTTCTTTGTGTTTTGGGGGTTTGCAGCTATGTCAGCTGGAAAAAACAAAGGGAAACCCAGACTAGCAGATGTCATAAGGCATGCAAATATGATTGCATCCTTTTTATTTTATTTTATTTTTAATTTTTGGGGGGAAGAGGTTAAAAGGGGAAGTTGCAGTTGGTTCAGCAGATCTGGGGATCAGAATCAGTCCTCCATAAATGCTCTAAGTAGGTTTTAGTTCCTTTCTTTCACCTGTACTTCTGTATATGTGTCCCAGGAACCCCCCGTTCTCACCCAGTGTGGCAGTCAGTCCTGCAGGCTGCTTGAGAACCCAACCTCACATTTTACTAGGTTAAAGTGTTACTTGGGAAGGTTTGTGCCCACACTCTTGCCTGTCCCCTGTGTATCTGCACTCGTAAAGGCTGGCCAAAAAGAGACAGTCCTCCCACTCGAGGAATTCCTTCCTGTAAGGAGTTGTGTTGATTTTTTAGCAACAGCTCTTGAGTTCTGGTGTGCAATAGTAAACTCGATGGAAAAGCTTGTGCAGGTACTGTCCTCTCTTCCACCTCCTGATGCCAACCCCCTTGTTCTCTTCCAGTCTGCATGAAGAGATCTGGGACAGCAAGGGTAGCATTTATGTGTCCTCCAAGGGACTTACTGGGGAGTGTAAGGCAGAAATTCCTCCTGGTGTAAACTTTTTGTGGAGGCCTGGTGTTGACCAGAGCTCTGCAGACAGAAGGTGGGAGAGGGCCTTGTGCTTCACAGTGCTGCAGGTTCTGGGAGGTTTTTGTAGCTCAGGAGCAGTGCCAACCCTGAGCTGGCTCCCTGCCTCCATGTGGCACTGCTCCAGACCTAATAAACCCTGCTGGACATCAGTTAACTTAATACAGAATCAACTTTGTTGTTTCCGCATACGTGGCATAATTAATCTGTAATCCAGACAAGCAATCCCTGGGTGATCAAGCTAAGCCTGTGCTACAGTTTCATGAGGTGCAGTCAGGTTTGCCAGCTCTGCAGCATGATCCCCTCTTGTCAGGCTTTCGAGTTGGATTTTTTTTGTTGTTGTTTTTCCTTTTGTTCCTCCCCTTTAGAGGAGTCAACACTTACTAAAATGTGCACTTTCAAACTGAATGTCAAAGTTACCTCGAGCTCTTCAGTGGCTTCTGCTGCCCTTGCAAACCTGAGCTGGCCCTGTGCATCCCTTGCCTCTGAAACCTCTCTGGGCAGAGATGCTTTGGCAGCATCCCGGATTTGGCTTTTCCCTTCTGCCACATCCATGTAAGCAGTTGTTTTTCTTCTTTGTTTCTCCACAACAGATGACATCTGGGGGGACTGAGAGCATTCTGATGGCCTGCAAGGCGTACCGGGACCTGGCTTACGAGAGGGGCATCAAACAGCCCGAAATGTGAGCAGCACCTCCACGGCTTGGGTGTTTCCTTTGGAGCTCACGGGATTTATTGTTCCTCTGAGTGAAATGGCTGCTAGACCCCAATATTCCTTCATTTAGTAGCTCACTACCACCTTCTCCTCATCCCTCTGTGTCTGGAGGAGAGAAGCCTGGCTCGAAAGAAGTGGTGCAAAAGCACAGGAACCTCTGAGCAGCCTGGGAGGTGTGAGCGTTGCTGGGGGGCTGTGGTAGATACCCTGTGCAGATATATTTTGGCAATACCTGTGTAGTGCTCTATGCACAGCCTGCTCATTGCTGCTTTGGGCCCCTCTCGAGCAGAGATTGTCAGCCCCTTTGAAGTGTTCAAGGGGTTTGATTTATTGAGATCAAAGAGGGTTTAGCCTGAAAACTCTGGGACTAAAGTTTGGCCTGGTTGGAGCTGAAATGAGGAATTGTGCTAATCGTTACGCTGCTAATAGAGGATTTGCTGTCTCTGATGTGCTGCTTTTTTCTAGACGGTGCATCAAAAATGTTTCTCTGGTTAATTGCTTACAGGGGGAAAACATAAAAAGAGGTGAAATGCTGTGGTGTTCATCTTCTGCTGAATTCCTGTGGTTCTTTTCTTCCCCCTCTAAAATTTTTGCATGCTATTAAAGGCCCTGATAAAATATAGAATGCCTCAGCAAACCAAGATTAATTAAGGCTGTTCAGCCACTGCCATTAGAGATGGGAAACAGCAAATACTACATTCATTTGGTGTATTTATGCTGCTCCTTGCCTTTTGTATTGTCGTATGCCCCTCTTGGGGAGGGCAGCTGGTTGGAGACAGTATAATATTGTCTGATATGACAAGATTTTAACTTGGGAACTCTGGTTCCTGGTTCACAGATGTGTGGTGGAACAGAAATACTTTAATAGGTTTTTTTCTGCATTGTTCAAGATCTCTCATTCATCATTTTAGTTCAGAACAGCACATGGCCTCTTGTCTGTCCCAGAGAGCGTTCTACCCAACTTTTTTTGGTCTGTATGACTTGTTTTTGGCTAGTTGAAACATGCAATTGGCCTGTTTGTGAACTGTCTGCCACACAGAAATATCTGCAATTGGAATTTCTCTTCCTTTTTCCCCTCCTGCTCACAGTGAGGCTTAGGTGCTGCCTGGGTTGACATATGCAATCTGTTATTTTTCCAGACTGGTCCCGGTGAGCGTTCATGCAGCGTTTGACAAGGCAGCACACTACTTTGGGATGAAGTTGATTCACATACCGTTGACCAAGACTATGGAAGTGGATGTTCAGGTATCGCTTCAGGCAGCACAGCATTCTTGTGGTGGGAAATTAGCATTGTACAGCGAATAGCAAGAAACCTACCTATCCAGGTAGGAAGCCAGTGGAGAGAGAGGGATGATTGATTCCCAGAAATAAGGAAAAACAGCAGTAGTAAGTGCCTGTTGTTGCAGATGGGGTTTTGTTTGAAATAATCGGATGCAAACCATCCCTTTGTCCTGGGTGATTAATTTAGAATCAAATAACTTATGTATTTCAGAAATAGCCCCAGGTTTCAGATGAGGGCAAACAAAAATGTTCCAGTATTTCCAAGTGGATGAGTTAAAAGACTCAGTTGATGTCTGCTGATACTTGTAGTTCATTGCTTTGCTTTCTATAGGCTTTTGTGTGTTGGTTTTTAAGACCAGACACTGCATGTTTTCACTTTTTATCTTTTTTGGCAGGGTGGTACTTGGTAGATGGAATGTGAGCATCTTCTCTCTTTAAATCTTCAGGCAATGAGGAGAGCTATCTCAAAGAACACAGCCATGCTGGTCTGTTCTGCTCCCCAGTTCCCACATGGAATTATGGACCCGATTGAAGAGGTGGCAGAGGTAGGGTGCCCCTGAGACTTCCGAGTGCTGTAGCAATAAAACCAGCATGTCCTTCTGTATGAGAAGAGCAGAGGGGTTCCAGGATGCCAAACTGTGAATCCGGGGGGGGGGGAGCGAACTGGTGGGGAGGGTCCTCAAATGAGATGTTAAGCAACAACAGGGGATGTAGGACACAATTTGGAAGTGAGGAGGAATATGGGGCTGGTTTTTGCACTCTGTAACTGCTGTGAGAAGCTGGGCTTTAAATACCAGAAGTTACCTCCAGGCATTGCCACAATCTTCGTTGTCATAAACTTCTGCTGTAACTGAAGGTATGTATTGTGTATGTGACTTAGAGATCAGCTGCACCCACTGTGACACCAACCAGAAGGGCTCATTCTTTGATATCTGAGAGGAAATAACAGCAAAATAGTCCACTTGGTAAAAAGGCTTCGATTTGGGGCCTGTTTGGTTGGGAAGTCAGAGGAGTGCATGGAGGGAGTAGGAGTCAAAGGGCTGGGATCTTATTTTTCAAGCACGCCTCTTGATTTTTCTCTCCGTGCTCCAGTTATTTATTTTGTATGGAACCAGCCAGGGCCTTTGCCCTTCTTTTTATTCTGATCACACCCTTACACTTTATTGCAGTCACTCCTTTCAGACCAACTTGTCATATCTCTTTGGCAAATACAGCAAACTGCCCAAACGTGGTGATGTTTTTCCTCTCACTGGCAATCTTCAAATGCATGGAAGGCATGAGAAGGCATCCCACAAGCAGCCAGTCCTTTTAAATCTCCTATCTTCAGTGGCTTGAGAGTGGCATGATGCTGGGAAAGGGTCCAGGAAACATTTAATTGTGAAATGCAGAGTACATTTTGGTGACTGGGGTTTGGGTGCCGCATGATTTTCTTGCCTGGTTGCATGTTCCTCAGCAGAACCTCTTGTTTGCACACAGCTTGCAGTGAAGTACAAGATCCCCTTCCACGTTGATGCCTGCCTGGGTGGTTTTCTCATTGCTTTCATGGACAAGGCAGGGTTCCCTCTAAAGCGTCCATTTGACTTCCGTGTGAAAGGTGTGACTAGCATTTCTGCTGACACCCACAAGGTAAGAAGGAGGGGAGAAATGCTTTTGTTTCTGGGGAGCAATTCCCCGTGCCATCCGTGTCTTCAGATGTTTTTGCTCTGCCACATGAAGGAGTGCAAAAGTGTAAAGTATGGGCACGTGGGCTGTGGGTGACTGCATGCAGTGAGTGCTTGAGTGTGTTCCTGTGCCCTCCTGCTGCTTTTTAATGCCTTCTGTGCCCCTTGCAGTACGGCTACGCTCCCAAGGGCTCCTCAGTGGTGCTGTACAGCGACAAGAAGTACAGGAGCTACCAGTTCTTTGTAGCACCCGACTGGCAAGGGGGCATATACGCCTCCCCCTCTATAGCAGGCTCCAGGCCTGGTGGAATCATAGCTGCGTGCTGGGCAACTCTGATGCACATCGGGGAATCGGGCTACATCGAGGCTACGAAGAGGATCATTAAAACTGCTCGTTTCCTGGAATCAGAGTACGTGCATGCCTTAGGGTTTTGATCACGCTCTTCAGCTCTGTTCTGCACTTCTCCCAAACTGCTTCTGTTTCTCTTGCAACTTTCTGTTTTCTTCCCTGGGGATGCTATAGCATGTTACCTGCTAGGTGGGGATCCACCGGGCAGCTATGTGAGAAGATACTTTGTGCCCAGGTTGCTGCCTTGTGCCAGATAGCTGGGAGGCACAGAGAGGAGGGGTGCAGGTGTCTTTATTCAGCTGACTGCTTTGAGAGTTCAACAAGGCAAAGTGCTGGGTCCTGCACTTAGCCCACAACAACCCCTTGCAATGCTCCAGGCTTGGGGATGAGTGGCTGGAAATTGCCTGGCAGAAAGGGACCTGCGGGTACTGATTGATGGCCAGCTGAATGTGAGCCAGCAGTGTGCCCAGGTGGCCAGGAAGGCCAACAGCATCCTGGACTGTATCAGCAATAGTGTGGCCAACAGGACCAGGGCAGGGATCATCCCCCTGTGCTCAGTACCGGTGAGGCTGCACCTCAAGTACTGTGTTCAGTTCTGGGCCCCTTGCTACAAAGAGGACATTGAGGGGCTGGAGTGTGTCCAGAGAAGGGCAATAAAGCTGGTGAAGGGAACTGGAGCACAGGTCTTGCGAGGAGTGGCTGGAGGAGCTGGGGTTGTTTAGTCTGAAGAATAGAAGGCTCAGGGGCGACCTCATCACTCTCTAACTCCCTGAAAGGAGGATGGAGTGAGGAGGTGGCTGATCTCTTCTGCCCAGTGACAATGATGGGACAAGAGGTAACAGCCTCAAGCTGCGTCAGAGGAGGTTTAGACTGGATGTTAGGAAAAATTTCTTCACTGAAAGGGTCGTCAGGCATTGGAATGGGCTTCCCAGGGAGGTGGTGGAGTCGTCACCATCCGTGGAAGTGTTCAAAAACATATAGATGAGGCCCTTAGTCACATTATATAGTGGCAGACTTGCTGGTCCTGGGGAAACAGTTGGACTTGATGATCTTGAAGGTCTTTTTCAACCTAGTTGATTCTGTGATTCCGTGAGAGTTTCCTCTGCCTCAGCCATGGCTGAGGGGAATCTGGAAGGATTTACTGAAGATGGTGAGAGATAAGTTATACTCTCACTTGTTACAGTGCTTGTGTGCTATTTGAGCTGATAAGCTGATCTTGTAATAGAATCATTTGAATGGTTTAGGTTGGAAGGAACCTCAAAGTCTATCCAGTCTCGTTCCCCTGCCATGGGCAGGGACACCTCCCACCAGACCAGGTTGCTCCAAGCCCCATCCCACCAGGCCTTCAACACTGCCAGAGAGGGCCAGCCACAGCTTCCCTGGGCCAGTGTCTCACCACTCTCACAGCAAAGAATTTCCTCCTCATATCCAATCTAAATCTCCCCTCTTTGAACCTGTTCCCCCTTGTCCTATCATTCCCTGCCCTTGTAAAAAAGTAAGGTCTTCTCTGCTATGTCTTTCCTTGTGTCTCTGTTCTCACTCCTCCATTTCTTCCTGAGTTTACTTCACTTCAGGACCTCTAATGACTTGTTCTCTTGCAAGTCCTGATGGCCTGGGCTGGTTGCATGATTTTTTGGTAAGGACGTGCTGTCTGTTTCTCCTGTAGCTTTTCCTTTAAGACTTCAGATAGATGGACAGAATGTCTGGCCCCCGTAGCCCTAATCAGTCACCTCTTTTTTCTTTTTCTTTTCAAGGCTGAGAAAAATTGACAGCATCTTCATTTTGGGGAAACCTGAGGTGTCTGTCCTCTCCATCGGCTCGGACACTTTCGACATTTACCGATTATCTAATTTATTAGCTGCAAAAGGATGGAACTTAAATGCCCTACAGTTCCCATCAAGGTGAGTTTGCAGGCACAGTGGGAGCCATTGTTGCAGACCAGTGGAGCGATGTGTGGTGGCCAGGGTACACAGGATGGTTGTCTTCAGGCCATGTAGCTCTCTTTGAGTGGTGTTGTCCGTATCTGATCAGTCGTATGGAGACTTTTCTTCTGCAGAGAAGGAATTACTTTTGTAATTGCTGACATGTAGCAGTTACCGCTGTGAGGATGAGGCAGTAGTAATTTTAATGAGCCTGGCAGAGGACATATCTGAGGCTCCCTGTCTGTTTGCCTCTGCCTAATAGAAGCTGAAAAATACAAATAGCTAGGGTTTTATCTCATGTTGGTTAACTGAGGCTTTACAGGCTTATTTATTTATTTTTAGTATCTTCCTGCTGTCCTCTGAAGAGGGAGGTAATTGAGAGAACAATGAAGGGCTGATCATTTTCAGTGATATTTCCACCCTGGTGTAAAATGAATGTTTATCAGTTTCCTTGAGTGGGTCGTTGTTTTTCTGTGGGTAAAAGGGGCAAATGCTCACAGGTGAAGCTACACAGAAAAAACTTTGGACTTTCAGTTGGCATGAAGTGAAGTCTGGAGAGCCTGAAGCGATAGCTCAGAGGTGTGAGTAGCCGCATTCCTTCTGATAGAAGCCAACTTCCACACTCTGGGTGGCTGATGTGGAGAGGAAGAGGAAGGTGGAGAGGAAGAGGAAGGAAAAGGGTAGCAAGGATCTCCCTGCTTGCAGGCAGCTGTGTTTTTCTCACCAGAGGTACCTGGAATGAGCTGAGAAAATTATGGGCCTTTAAGCATGTACAGTGAAGTCAGGAAAGAAGGAGGAGTTGCCATTTTGCAGAAGAAGAGCTGAACTCTCCGCAGCTTGATTCTAGCAAGTATTTGGCAGGGGCTACCTTCAGTTGGAAAGGAGTGGATCATCTTCACCATTGTACTACTGAGATGTTACTTTAAGGAGATCCAGGGCTAAATCGCTGTTGGTTGCTCAGCAAATGTGGAGCTGTACATACTGGAGATGGTTAATCTCTCCCCTCTCCCCTGCCTGCCCAGCATTCATCTCTGCATTACGCAGCTGCACACAAAGCCTGGCGTTGCTGAACGGTTCCTGCAAGATGTCAAAGACAGCGTCAAGGACATCATGAAGGATCTCAATGCCAAGACCACAGGCATGGTAAGGAGCCCAGCATATAGTGAGGGTGTATTTGGGGTGGGCGTGTTTCTCTGATGTTAACAATCCGATGTAATGACCTCCTCTTTGTTTAGGGAGCCATCTACGGAATGGCCCAGTCTGTCCCAGACAGGAGCTTGGTAGCGGAGATTTCTCAGGCGTACTTGGATGGCCTCTACAGCACGGATGTTCCTTGCAGTGAGAAGCACATGAACGGCTCTCCCGGCCACCACTGACTGGAGTGCAACAATTGGTGCCTTGCCAACTAGCACTGGGGTTGATTGGTTTCTAGGGGAAGAGATTGCAGTAAGCCTTTGTTCCTACAATTGCAGGTCTGATGGTGGCTTGATCTTGAAATCTTCCTTCCCCTTAGTCTGTTCTGAAATCCACATTATTTTCACACCCAACTTTAGTTTTAGGGCTTTTCTTCCCTTCCCTCTGCCTATTTTCATCATGACTATTGACAGTGAATTTAATGTCCATTCCACAACTCCAGATTCCTCAGGTACTCTGTGTGTCACTTCATTCCTCGCTGTTTCTTCTCCTCAGACCTGGTATTCAGCCGGTGTCCAGCCAAGTGTTAGAGTTGAGTTCTCATGTTGTGTTCCAAAGCTTCAAACTTTTCCCAGAAGTTGAAGGCAGAAAATAAATGGAATATTTTGTTTTCTTTTGACTATTCCTCCAAGCTACTGCATTTAACAGACTGTGCTGGGAGCCTTGTATCTATGTAATGCAGAGCCGATAAATTGGCAAAGGAAAGATGGTCACGTACTCTTTTTGAAATCGCCTCTGGAGATCTCAGTGAGTCTGCAATCAATATCTGCTGAGGGGGAAAACCCCAACACAAAATCCCTTCCTGGAATCTCTTGGTTTGAATAACAGCAGAAACAGAAACCAAGCAGGTAGTGTAAGGAGAGGAACTGGATGGTACTGAAAAGCCTAGGTACGCAGTAAGTGTTTTGCTTCCCTGCCTCTTCTAGAAGACATGCATTTACCACCTAAAGTGCTTGTTGTACCTGGAGGGATGTGCAAAACTGTGATTTCACTGTTTGTAACTTGAAGGTTTTGCACTATCTCACGATGCTGTAGTAGAACCAGCCAGGCCCTGGCATGTGTCACGGCTTGGGGCTTCATGTGCAGACGGCTGGCGCCAAAGCTGACCTTTTTTTTACCATGATCTTTTAGGATAAAAAGGTGACTTTTGTAATAATAGTAATCTTTGCTCTTTGCACTGATTCTTTTTAAGGCACATTCTCAAAAGGGCATTCACCATTGTGCCTTGATGCTTCTCTGGCTTTTTTTGTGGGATGCCAGGGAGGGTTTGAGGGTTCAGCTGTTGGCTGCAGCGTTTGCTGCAGTCATTTCCTTATGGTACTATACTGAAAAAGAAAAAACCTCAAAGGCAGACTGGCCTCGGAGAAAGTACACCTGCCTGCAAGGTAGAACAGTAGTTGTATTGAGCCACGTCCCTTCACAGTATTAAAGAGATGCTGGTATAGCTCTGAGAGGTAGATGATAGGATGCAGCAAGCTGGAAGTATTCAAGCCTTAGGCACAGGGCTCACCCTTCCTATTTTTCTCTGCTGTTTTTACAGCGCCAGAGTTTTCCCAGTGCAACTTGAGGCAGTTGTGGCCTTAAGGACAAGCTAGAATCTCTTGAGTTACTAAACAGCAGCGGAGTTACTCCTGCACAGGGCTTTCTCATGTGTTTCCTCCCAGCTTTTCGCATGCTACCAAGAGTTTCACAGGCAGAGTTCAACACTTGGGAGAAGACCTTGTGCTATGTCTGCAGAGTCTTGTGCAGGGCACCTGAAGGCATCTGTGTGTCTGCCATAGTGGGCTTGCTAGCCTGAAGCTGACCCTCACTGGCTTAATGCAGCTGAAGCACACGCTTGCACAACAGTTACACCGTGTGAGAAGGTTACATACCAGCCACTGCACAAACCAGTGCAGCAGCCTTGGGCCCAGTGATTGTGGGAAGAATACTTGCTTTTTAACAGGTTTATTCTCAGTGCGAGGAGACAAAAATATTTTTGGCCATCTGCCCTTAAAGCTGTGACTTTATGCGTGTCTCTGAGCCCTTTTGAAAACATGGCATTTGAATTGCCTGATGGTCTCTTGATGGTGTTACCAGCTCGGCTGTCAGCATTTGTTGGACCTATTTATTCTGTTCACGACTTGCCAATGTGACCATTACTGCATCTCTGAGTTTGCTGTACTTTGGAGACAGTCTTAAGTGTCTGGCTACTGTGATGGTTCTCTTTTGAACCGAGATTTAAAAAAAAAAGGGAGGTACTCTTTTTTGTTTCTGCTTTAAAAGAAAGGGGGGGATGGATTGGGGTGGGGTTGAGGAGACAAAAACTCCCTGCCCTCCCCTGGTTGCATTCTCCTCCGAGGAAGTAAATTGATCTAAAGGATCAGTGCTCCATTTCACATTTTTTGGATGTATTTGAAGATGTTATTTGTAAGTCAATGTATTCTGTTCTGGGCTTCACTTACTAGTAATATTTGTGGTTTTAATTATTTTATGTGTATTTGTTCTATACTGTCAATGTAATCTTCTGGTCAGGAATAGGCCACTGTAATTTACCGGTGTGTAGTCTTTATTCATCCTTGTCATCCAACATGTAATCTGCATCTCCTTTATCATGCCAAATGGTCTTAGGAAAACGGTGTGATTAACAGGCTGTATAATTCTTTAAAAGACAAAAAAAAGAAGAATTTTATGGGCTGGATTATGATCTGAAACTGGACGGTACGTTAGACCTGGAGGGATCTTCGTGACTATTAATTCCTGCGAGATTTCTGACTGTCAGGTTTTCCAAGTGGGACACTGAATCTGTTGCTTGTACAAAGCACTCCCGAGGGATTTGTGTGCTCTTAGGTACTAGAATGAAGAATATCCAATGGGATGGACCAAAAGGAGATGTGTGTCTTCATGCCATGGATTTCATCTGCACTTTTCTGATGACTTGGGGGAGGGAGGAGTGGAAGGGTTGCGTACAACACAATATCTTGCCCAATAAATACACATTGAATTTTTAATGAAGAAATGGGATGAGTTCATCTGATGGCAGTATTCTGTATTGCTCTAATTTGCCACTGTAAAACTGTAGGCTGGAATGGCTGAAGAGATGGTGAAAATGGGCCTAGTTTGTATTAAAATGGTGCATTTAGCTGTCTAGGCTCACTGAACTCTTGATTTTTCTGTTTCAATGCTCTTTTGAATGAATGGGGACCTATTGCTCCTGGTCTTCGCTCAGGCACAGCCCGGTCTGTGGCAGGGTGAGTGGTTTATGAATCTTGCTAACTTGCAAGAATCACTCTTTCATTCTGTCAAGATAAAAGTGGTGTCTGTGGCTATGTCATGCGTTCGAGGATGCTGAAAATTGTCATTTTAAGAGCTACGGATTTTCTCAATATTTTATAGAACTTTAAGGGGTTAAAAAAAGAAAAAACTGAATGGGGTGTTCATAGTGTTTCTCCCAGGCTGCTTTGCTGAAAGCAACTACGGTTGGTTTCACAGCAAATTGTTCCTGTTGTACCAAAAAGGCAGCAGTTTGGCAGCGGACTCCCTGAATGCTGAGACTTGTTGTGTTGGAGTGATGATTACACCGTCAGATCCCCCTACAACCTCTTCTGGGGAGGTGTTCCACTGTAAGAAGCCCCTGGCCTGTTGCTCGTGCTGCTTTCCTGCCTTTTGGTTGTGCCTTCCCTGTGTCTGTGCCTTGGCTCTGGTACGCTTCTGACTTTAGCACAAGCAGTTTTAATCTGATCTGCTCTGGCTTTGATAATCTCATTCTCTTTCAGACCCTGTTCGCTTTGAGGTGCCAAGCTGTGAAGGCACATGCCACTTCTCTGCGTTGCTTCATCAAGAAGCTTTTCCATGGCAGAAGTGCTTTCTTGAGAGCAGTCAAGCGCCAGGTACATGCCTTGGGAAGACCTGTTGGTGTAATTGTGACAGTGAGACCTCCTTCCAAACTGACATCAGGTTAACCAAGACCTTTATTGTAAACATTTTCAGTTGGTATCCTACTAAAGGCCAGTTACAATAGGGGTGAGATCACATGCCTGCCTATAATACTGCTAAGAAAGAGGTTACAGGAATAACCAAATTGCACATCACAGTTGCTGGTATGGTATAGAGAAACCGAAGGGTTCAGGTACCATGCTTTGGGGAGAAAACGTATTCCAGTAGGCAAGAAGCAATAACACAATGGCTGGCTGGGGTCAGGCTCTGTAAAGGTTTACTGGTGTGATTGTGTAACATGACTCCTGGGAAAAGGGCACTGAAAGCCCCCGAGGCTGGGCAGTTTGTGGGCCCGCAGCCAGCGAAGGGTTTAAGGATGGAAGAGGCAGGATCAGAGATGGATGTATGCATGGTGCACAAGAAGTGCCCCCATCCATTGGAGCTGTGGCGGAGAGTTTGGCATGGCGTTGGGCAGTCTGGATCCAGGAACTTGCTTGGAAGTGGGAGTGGGAGAAGGCTCTAGGTGCAGCCGTCCAGCTGAGATGCAGGTTGTGACAAGGTTGATTTTTGGCTTAGTGTGTCTCTCCAGTCAGGAGAGAGAAGCTGCAACCTGCTCGATGAAGCTGGCCAAGTTGATGTCTCGCTCCGATAAGCCTCCACACTCATGGGTGCTCAAGGTGATGTGAACCTAAACCAGACAGACAGACCAAGTGTTAGCAGAAAGAGCAGGAATGGTTTCCTCCAGTGCTGCAGTTTGCCTCTGAGGTAGGTAGCACTATTACCTTCTCCAGATTTGTTATCAAAAGCTCCTGGGGTGCGTGAGGTGGTCTGGCACTTTGCCTGGTTTTATCCTTCCTCCAGCTTGTCCTGGCCTCAGGCTGTCACTGCCTCCCCTGCCTCTGTCACAGCAGCTGGCTCTGCCCACTTTTCAACTCGCCCTTCTTCCAGCAGCTTTTCCCCTTGCTACTTTTGATACTGATTAAAAAAAGCCAATGCTGGTGCCAGCCTGCAGGCAGCTACTGCTCAGCTGGACAGTTAAAAAAAAGGAGGAAAGTATCTGTAGATAACAGCTGTAGGTTGTCATGTGCCAAAGGAATAGCATCAGAGGAAAGGGGTCCCACTGATCCGAACAGCTCTTGCTGCTGCTGTTTTATGCCTCACGTAAGGGATGCATTCTCTGAGAAGTTCCCCTTGTCCCCGCCATTCCTCTTTCTTACCTTATTGTACACATTGAACCATTCAGGGTGATGATCCAGTTTTTCTGCCTGTAGAGCCACTCTGGTCATGAAGCCAAAGGCCTGCCCGGTGGAGGAAGAAGACAAATTACCTCTGAACTACTTGCCCTGCAATATATTGTTTTTTTCAGCCTATTGCTATTAATTTTACACCATGTGTTTCTAGGTAACCCAACGAAATGCAAGGCCTGAGAAGTTCTGTGTCTTTGGGGTTTTCTATCTCTCTCTAGGGAGCTTTTCCCAGACAAACCATGTGCTGGGTCAAGCACTTGGTGTCTTGGGCAGGTTATCTTGCTTACCCATTATGTTTCAGGAGAAATACAGAAGGGTTTTCTCTGGCTGAGCCTTGCAGATGGGACTCCCTGCTCTGTAAACCAGGTCTCCCATGATGTAAGACCCTGTACCAGCAACACTCATACCCGGTTGAAGTCCTTGAAGTGGAACTCTTTGAAGATCGCGTCTCTGCCATCCACCTCGTTCCACCCCACAGCTCTCAGGTTTGGCAGCAGCTGCTCCCTCTCCTCTGCGCTCAGCCTGTGGGCTTTTCCTGCCTGATACCACAGAAAGGAAAGGGAAGAGGAGCAGCTCAGCGTGGCAGAGGTAGGATGAAGCAGATGTTCAAAGCAGCAAGGTAGCCCATGGGTTGTGGAGTTACGGGGCCATGGAGGCAGGTGCAGACTGAGTGGGAGGGTTGGAGCGTGTGTGCGGAGCTGACTTGGGGATGCTGATGATAAGGGAGATCAATCCTGTCTTCTGCTCCCTGCCCTGGGTCCATCCTGCATGTACCTGGGTCAGGCGAAGTCCAGCTTCTCACTTTTGTCCTCTGACCTGCAGCACCTACCGCTTTACCAATGGCCACATGTGTTCATTATAACCAGACGTACTAAGAAATGATGGCTGTGTGAGGTTAAGCTCCCAAACATATTACCTATAATTTTCTGGAAAAAAGACCTGAAACTCTGTTATGGCTTCTAGACCTGAGAATTGCTTGCTTTTGAGGTTGGTGAAGTAGCTTCCCGAGGCGGGAGGGCTTTATTTGCAGCTCATCTGCACTGGAAGCCTGCGTTAGAGGAGAAAGAAGTGGTGTGAGTCAGAGAGATGAGTCACACTAAACTGGAGTTCAGCTCCTTTTCAATCTCTATCACATTACGATGGAGTTTAAGAGGCTGTTTCTGTCTGTGGGTAACAAAGGGTAGGGGGAGGGATTGTGACTTAGCATTGTCTTCTGCTCTTGGGCAGAACTGCTATTATTTGTTTTTTAAGGTGTGTGTGTGGAGCAGCAGTTCTTGGCTTTAGGCAGTGAATATGGGCAAAGATAAAACTAAAATGGAGTTTTTGGGTGTGGGGGCTACCTGAGCTTCTGGCACAGTGGGGAAGGCAGGAGTTGAGTGCACAAGGATATTCTTCTATCAGAAAGCTTTTGTTCTGGCAATTAAGATTTCTTCCTAGTGAGTGATTTGATCTTTAGAGCTGGTGGGGATTGTTGTTTCTCAGTGACAAAGACCAACATCTCTTTGCAATTTGTTTTCCTTGATAGGCTGTAGAGCAAAGTGTGGCAAGTTAGAGGTGAGTCCCAGCAAACAGAGCCTGCTGGTTTGCTCAGCTCTGAGATGCTACCTCTGAGCACCGGTGCCCAAGCAAAGTGTCTCAAGGGGCTACTCACCAAAGGCAGCAAATCATCCTCTCCTATAGTTCACCTACTCACAGGCTGTACAAAACCAGAGGCAGCCACGTAGCTGATGTTTTTTGAGGGTTTATCTTTGGTTTTACATATTTTGAGGGAGACTGGAAGGATTATGCCCGATTCTTGTGTTGCTGGGTCTGCTAAGCCACGGGGCTGTGTGGGTGCCTACCTGACTGTGTAGCTGTGGCTCTTGGGCTTAGTAGAAGCTGCCAGCTGCAGAGGGCTTCATGAAGTGGAGAGTGCTGAGGTGCATGCTGAGCATTAGCTCAGGGGCAGCTGTGGGCGTGGGATGGTTCCTATCCCCCTGGCATTGTTCCTATCCCCCTGGCATTATTGTGGCTGCACGTTCTCCCTCCTGCATGACTTTTGGGGAGACCCTTCCTCACCCGTGCACGCTCCGGCCTCGCTGCAAGCCACCTGTGCTTCCCTTCAGTTCGTGTGGTGTTTTGGAGCTAGCCCTGGCTCCACACACATCCCCCCCCTGCTAATGTCAGCCCTGTCCCTTCCCGAGCTCTGGGTTTGGAGGGAAGGCAGTGAGTAAACACGGCTCGGTGCAATAAACCCTCAGCCGTTGCCCTCCCGTGCTGATGGTGCGATAAGCCGGGCACAGGTAGCTTAGCAACTGGATAATGTGGGGACGGAGGCTGGCTCTGCAGGGGGGCTGCCCGGCCGGATTCCCACCAGGTCTGAAAGGGAGGAAAGGCTGCGGAAAGCCTGGAGCAGAGGGGTGTGGAGGCAGGGGGCTGGGTGCTGAGCCAGCCTCCCCTGGGCAGGGCAAGAAGCCAGGCTGCTTGGGAGGGATGCGGCCTCATTGTTTTCTGAACCCTTTTCTACATGGGAGGATGGGCCCTGGGGCTTTTCCCAGGCCCAGCTCCGCTCTGAGCCCGGCGCTGGTGGGAGGCACAGCCAGGCTGTGGTCTGGCCCAGGGGACACTGGCCACCAGCCCCTCGGGCTGTGTCTCCTGGTGGCGAGCCCTCTGCCACCAGCCCCTCGGGGCGCTTCGCCCCGCTCCCGTCCCTCCATCTCCACCCCAGCGAGCTGCTTTGGTCGCTGGGGCATGGCACTGCTTCCATGTGTACTTACTCCTTCAAAACACTCTCTTCTCATTAGGAATATTGAATCCTTTTGTTTTCTCTTGCTGGCTCCCACTGCCGAGGCGCTGGGATGGTTGTTCCTGCCAGAGGACACCAAGCTGGATGTACTGTGCGACCCAGGCATGGGGAACTGGGAGAGCTTTGGGCTTTCTGGAGATCATAGAATCATTATGGTTGGAAGGAACCTCCAGGGTCATCAAGTCCAACCTTTATCCCATTATATTCCTGACCATTAGACCATCAGACCATGGCCTCAAGTGCCTCATCAACCCGTTTTTTGAACACCCCCAGGGACGGTGACTCCACCACCTCCCTGGGCAGCCCATTCCAGTGCCCAACCACCCTCCCAGTAAAGAGCTTCTTCCTAATCTCCAACCTAAACTTCCCCTGATGGAACTTGAAGCCATTTCCTCTTGTCCTGTCATCAGCAATTCGGGAGAAGAGACCAACCCCAGCCTCACTACAACCTCCCTTTAGGTAGCTGTAGAGGGCAATAAGAAGGCAGTAAGATGGCATGGCCCTCTGTGCCCAAACCAGCATCCATCTCCCCTTCGAGAGTGATCCGGGAGAAGGTGCAGGGACAGCCCTGCTGCGGGCAGGGGTGCAGGGGAGCGCTGCCACAAGGCCCCCAGGGCTCCTGTCCCCTCCGCCGCCGCGGGGGTGCAGGCGCGGAGCTCCCGCGTTACTCATTAACCGAGCCCCGCTCCCTCCCGAGCCTGCCTAACCCCGGCCTCCGCCTCGGCTCTCCCGGCAGGGACTCACCATGGCCCGCTGTCCGTGCCGCCGTCCCCGGGGCAGGCTGGGCGCCGCACGCCGTTCCGGGGCCGAGCGGGAGGCGTGGCGAGGGGCCGGACCCACCCACGGCCGGTGTCGCCTGTGCCTGTCCCAGCGCCGCCCGGCAGCGGGCACCCGAGGTGGCGATGTCCCCGCGGCCACCCGTTAGCACAAGGAGGGGTGGAGCGGGGGGGGGAACGCTGCTGGCATCGCTTCACACCTGGGACAGGCATCTGTGTCCCCCCCCAAGCCCCACGCTGTGCGGGGACAGCCTGGCAGCACAGGGACCCGGGGCCGGGGTAGCGGGGGCAGGTGTGCGACACAACACTCAGAAGCGTTTTTAAGGTGTTTTCTCCCTTTTTGAGGGACCCGTGTCTGTGGATGCCGTGTGCTGCTCCCTGTTCCCGCAAATTCCCAGTGCTGGCAGCAGTTCTGCTCATGGCAGACAGACATTCAGCACCCCGCTATTCCCTCATGGCTTCCTTTGCTCCTGAAGCAACCCATTCTGGAAACCAATACTTGGCTGTTTTTTGTGGAAGGGAAATTTACTGAGCAGATCATCTTAGGAAAGTGTGCCATCACGTGAAGCCAAGGATCTACCGGTGATTGCTCCTCAACACCACAAAAGCCTGCACAGCCTAAGCCTTGACATCACCCTCATTTTATAGACCAATGAATGTGTGAGGTTTTATTAGCATAAATCTAGCAGATAAGATGTACATGAGCCAGTTTTCTGAAGGCATTACCCCTGGAAGCTTCAGGTGCACAGTAGAGCCAGGAAGGAAATGCCTGTCTGATCCCTAAATGGGAAGAAGGGTTGGTATCTCTGAACTTCACCGTGGCACACATCTTCTGCACATACCATTGTGTACGTTTTGTTTTCTACTGTTTGGGTTCATCTGTGCCACGGAGATGATTTGTTTCTCCAGCAGGCGAGTTAGAGGGAAGCAAATTCTCCCTTTCATTTTTTGCCCTCTATAGATTTGCTTGCCAGGGAAATGGAAAGGAAAAATGTGCATCTTTCATGTCCTGGGAGACCCCGAGCGTCTGTCCAGGGAGAAAAGACTTGGAGAGCAACACAGCACCTGAGAAGAAAATAAATGTGTGCAGATAAGAAGCTGGAAGCTTTGATATGGATGAGAAGAGAAGGAGTGCTGTATGGTTTCTTAGCAATGGAATCGGGAGGGGAGATTGTTTCAAAGGTTGGGAGAAGCCAACAGAACATTATTTTGGTGGAAGTTTGAATTGCAGGACTGGCAGTTTCACCAGCACAGCCAAGCAGAAGCACCCCTGAGAAGGGAAGCAGTGGTGGTGATGAGAAGTTGCAGGTGGGGACGTAGGTGCTGCAGGTAACAACTGTGTTCAGGTGATCTCAGCTGCGGCTTTCTCAAGAAAAAGCGGTGGCTGTTTTGATGATGGTGACTTGTGAGGGCCTCAAATGCACCTTGGCTGAGTGACAGCACCTCTGCTGGGCCTCCCTGTTGATTTGGAGACTGGGAGGAAGCACGTACCCCATCTCTCGTGGTACCACACTTTCCCCCTGTAGGCTTTTGCTCCTCACAACTGAGAGCCGACCCTATTTACCTTACCGATGCCTGTGCTGCCAGTATAGAGCAACTGCCAGACACCTCGGCTCATTAGAGGGGAGAATTTCTGTAGTTGGAGAACATTAGGAGAAAAATGATTAATTATACTGCATGTACTGATCACCTGGCTCCTTTGTAATGGCATTTTCTCTCTGAGGTTATAAATCAAGCCTTAACTGCCAGCCTTATGTGTGAGAGATCTCTCACAGAGGGATGTGCTGGAAAGTTGTGATTTTCCTTGGTCTAGGATGTGGAATTGTGGCTGGGAGGGTCCTTTGGCTGACTCTGACACCTGAACCCTTAAGTGCATGAGGCTCCCACTATGCACAGCTTTTAATTTCCCTTTTTAAGATGGAACTCTCCAGATTTGCTTTTAATGATTAATTGAGCGATGTTGGGCAAGGTGTTTGCTCAGAGCAGTTTGCAGCCCCGTGCAAGGGGCGCATGCTTGTTTACTGGCAACAGATCTCTTTTTCTTGTCTAGTTTAGAGCTGTGCTGCTTTTGGCTAGGTCAGTGGCAGCTAAACCCCACACACATGCATTGCTTCTGCCTGTTAGGAGGCAGCTCTCATATCACTCACCTATTATTTTTATTTTGCCAATCAATACATTTTTAACAGAACAAACCTGACCCTGAAAGCTGCTTTGGTTGAGATCCATGTACTATCTCCCATCTCAAGATTGGCTTCTTGAATTCCCCCCTTTCATTTTCACGGTCCCTTTGAGGGAAGAGGGATAGCAGCTTCCTTCTCAGAGAGTGCTGGCTGCAACACAATCACGTAAAAGATGTGGAGGGCATGATCCTTGCTGCTTCCAGGAGAGGGAAGCTCCCTGAAGGACCTTAGAACTTGACAAGAAGTGGGTTTTTTCGGTGTGGTTCTTTTTTCCCCCTATAGGGTTTGATTTATTTTTTTATTTTCTATATTTTTATTCCCCCACAATCCATGCTGGCTCCTCACTTAACAGCGTTAAAAATGCTCTCAATGTCATCTTCCTGCAGGTGTGCTTTCCCAGGCGTCCCTTGGGAGCTGCTGACCCGTGGGGTTGGCATTAGCGTGGTTCAAGTCACGGTGAATTCGCTCTGCCTTTGCATCTCGGGCCCTCTCACGAGGCAAATGGGATTAACCAGCAAAGAAAGGAGGGGCTCCTGCCCTCTTGTTTGCTGCAAGGCAGGTTTGCATGGGACAGGCGGTCAGCAGAGCTGCTGACTCGACAGCGGGAGGTTTGCTGATGGCACTGGCAGAAGGAGCCTTTATCTCAAGCAAGGTGCAGTTGCAGGGCTGGGTGTTTGCTTTATGTTGTACTTTGGAAGAAGGATGGGTGTCCTCCAGCACTGCGTGGGAGAGGTTTGTCTGTCAAGTCCAGGAGAGGCCTGGTGGGGAGGTTACTAAATAGAAAACGTGTGTCACATGAAGATCTCCTGGGCTGAAAGCAGGTGATGGCAGAAACAGGGAGAAGCTTCATTTGTGCTTGCTCTGTTCTTGCATCTCCCAACTCTGCTTCTCACTGCAGCTGGAGACAGGCTCCAGCTCAGCATGCAGACAGGATGTCCCTGCTCCTCAGAGAAGGCCTTTAGAGAATCCTGGCTGTGCTGTTAGTTTGCTTCACCTTTAACTGGTGCCCTTGACTCTTCTTCAGGTTTGGCACCATCAACTGTTCCTTCTTCCTCTGGTCCAGGAGGGAAAAGGGCTTGCTTATGCTTCGCCTGAAGAGGGAGACCTAGGGCAGGAGACTTAGTAACCCACAAGGAACCGATTTTTACCTGGTGGGTTCTGGGTCCATGTATTTATGGCTTTGAGGTTGCTTCTGTAATAAGGCTGAAGCTTGTGTGTTTTGGGCAGGGGGGGGACAACTGCTTAGTCAGCAGGGAAACAATTAACCAGCTGCAGTGCCTCAGGAATTCACTGGGAATACATTTGCAGGGTTGACATCCATGCTAATGGATTTTGAGCGAATAGCTTGGGACAGGGTCACAGTCTCCTGCTGAACCTCAGCCCCCAAAGGGTGTGTTAAGCCAGGGTGGGCCAACCTCTTTCATCATTGACTTCTCCGCTGGTATCTGAAGCATTGCTCTTGTGGCACAATAGATTTAATTAAAGAGTTTGTTTAGCACTGGAGGGGATTTATGGCAGTTGTGACAAGTTTAAGTTGACAAAAGGGCCCAATAAATAGAGATGAATCGTTAATTATTCCTGTGTGAGACTTCCTCTTGTAGTGTCGTTTTATCAAAGTCAGTGAGGGCTGGGAATTGGTCTCAGCGCAGTGAACAAAATAAATCGGAGCCTGGTACAAATCAGGGCTTCCCTGGTGTCCTCACACGATGCTTTAGGTGTAAAGAGCCTGGAGAGGGCTAGATTGAAAAAAAAAAAGGCAGTTAAAGTGGCACAACCACTTCTGATGTGTAGAAAACATGAGTGCTGAAGCAGGAGACAACTGTGTGCAAGGTGGTGGAATATCAGAGCATCTGGGAGTGGAGACATGTTGTGTTGAAGGGGTGTTTCCCAGAGGAGGAGGAGGAGGGTACAAACCTGAGTCCAAAGTACCTGAGTACCAGGTACCAAAGACCAAAGTACCATTGCTATGGGTGCCTTCTCCTGCGTCAAACTGGTGCTGGAAGAGACAACCCATTGCTGGCTGATGCACAGAGAAGCCTGGCATGAATTAGGTTGGGTAACTCAAGAGTCGAGCCAGAATAATCCTGCTTTGACTCTGTGTTTGTCCTTGAAACCAAGTGGCGTGACAAAAACAAGGGCGGTGGGCCCTGGCAGCTAATGTACTCCTGTGTCACAAGTCTTGTCCTCCAGGTCCTCAGGAGTTTGCTCCCTGCTCCGTGGCGGCTGGTGGTGAGATCATGCAGTTTGCTGCCCTGCCAAGGTCACGCTGTTCCCTCCAACAGGATGCATTTGCCCTGGGGGAAGGTAATACATCAAAACTGCCGCCTTCTCACCCCTTGGCTTTGTCCAGCCTGCTGATGGATTAATCGTGTGACCTGGCTTCCCTGGGCACAGCTGGAGCCTGGCGCAAGGGAAATTTCTCACATTCAGCTTGTTTCCTGACTTTCAGTCCAAATTTGTGTTTCTTTGCTGAACAGGTTGGATTTTCTGGCAGACTTGCAGGGGTTGTGGAGGGTGAGTATCTCGACAGGTCTGGACACCTTCCTCCCATCTTAGAGCGAGTTTTGCGCCTTGTTTGTGCGGGGAGAGTTGGGCACTGCATGTAAAGCGGCTGCTGTACAGCCACGTCTTGTCACTAGAGGTCAGGAAAATGCTGGGAAACGGGAGAGCTCCAGGAAGCCGCAGCCCCTGGCAGGGAGGGCACAGAGATGGGGCTCTCCCAAATCCATTTGATCCCGAAAAACCAGGAGTGATTGCTGACATTATCAGAGTGGCTGCACTCAGCGAAGCGGCTCTTCAGCTGGACCTTCGTGACCAAATTGTTGCACTCCCAGAGCCTTTGGTGTGCACCAAAGCATGGGTGCCACCCCTGGGTCATGCTCACCCATGAACACATGAGCATTAAGGATGTTTCTCCAGCCAGGTTACTACAGGTCTTTGGTTCTTCTTGCTGTTTTCACATCCTAGGATTCCTTGTATTGTATTTTCAGCTTCCCAGATGCTGGTCTTGCAGTAAACTGCTCTGAGGTCCAGGTTGCTCAGAGAAGCTGTGGCTGCCCCCACCTTGGAATTATCCAAGGCCCTGGAATTATCCATGGATGGGGCTTGGAGCAACCTGGTCTGGTGGGAGGTGTCCCGGCCCATGGGCAGAGGGTTGGAACTGGATGGACTTTAAGGTCCCTTCCAACCCAAACCATTCTGTGATTCTATGAGTTAGGGACAGGAGAGGGGCACTGGGTGTGGGAGTAAAGGCAAGGTCTGTCTGTACAGACCTTTTATTGGGTGGGATTAGAAGGTAGGATTAGAGAAGGTAGACAAGTGTTTGGGCATACAAGCTCTTCTTTGATCAGAACTAGAAACAGCAGGCTTCAAAGCCAAAAGGGTTGAAAACAGTAGCTCAGATTAGTGAGATATTTAACACACGTGGTTGCTTTAGAAGGAAAGAATGGCTGTAAAGTACAGCAGATGGTGATAGGTGAGTGGAGAAAAAATGTGCTAAGGCAGTGATTTCCTTGGAGATGGAGAGAGGAAGCTTATGGGCAGTGGCGCAGAGGGAGGCTGCAGAGGACACTGTGGCCAACTCCAGGAGTGTTGCTTCACAGTAGAGTCATGAATTTTATTTCCCAGCTCTGTCTTTGGGAGATGCTTCATAGTATGTTTTTTTCTCAGATCAGGGCTCGGAGAGCAGAGGGAGTAATTTATTTATTCTTTTTGGTGATAAATGGTGTCCTACTGGCTGCTGGGTGTGCTTGTCCCTCACAGATTGTCTGCGGGAGTCTGTTGGGGCACTCAGTGGGTGCTCAGCATCCTCTCTGGCCTTCCTGAAGGGTGATGGGTGAGCTGGGGGAAGGGTCTCTGCTGGAAGCGGAGGGGTTCTTCAGGTAGGGAGGGAGCTGCTGGAGATGCATTGGCAAGCTTTGCATCTAATTTGGTGCAGAATCTGATAGCAGAAACTTGTGTGTGAAATTCATGTCAGGTGCAGTGCTGATTTTATCTTTTTTTCTTTGTTAGCATTAAACATACTGTTTTGATGAGGTTACTCTCTTATTTATATTACCACCTCTACTTCTCCCCAGACTAATGAATTTGTACTGCTTCTTACAAACTGAATTCGTCTGCTTTGCTTGTTCTTGCAATTAGTGGGAACAACCACTGGACCATGCTCTCTGCGGTGTTTGTTCGAAGCAGGATAAAAATTAATGGGAAAATTGTGTACGCAGCAATCTTAAGAAACCAAAATGCCACTGTGCCTCACCCATTGGGGGTAGCAAATTAAATAATACAGCAGCTCCCTTCAAAGTCGGAGGATAAAGAGCTCTTGTGGCAGGCATGGCAAGGAGGGGAGAGATGAAATACTACAAACTATCATTGATTCACAGCCTGGGCTGGAAGTTTGCTGGTGTGCTACAGCAAAACAGAGCTGTGTTTAATTCCAGCTCTCTCTGCTGTATCTTGGAGGGGCTTTGGGCTCAAAAGGAGTGAGCTGTTACTCCTAATGGTTTGCCTCAGCTCTTGGACCTCTGCTTACATTCCTCCGAGGTATACTGTTGAAAGTTATCTGAGTGGTTCCCCTGAACTGGTCTTAGAAATTGCTACTTGGTGTAGGCTGGGTTTACACCTCACAAAGGCAAAGTGTTAAAGCTGGTGGGGAGGATGGAGAAAAGGGAGGTGGTTGTTTCTGGCCTGAAGTGGAACATCACTGGTGCTGATGGAGGACTTTGCTTGGTGGCACCAGCTGCCCCGTGTTGTTATCTCAGAGCCAATGTCCTGTGGCAAGGTAGCTTTCACTGGGTGCTGCTGCTATCTGCTTGAGGCACCATGAGGAATCAAGATGTTGATGACAGTGCTGTGGTAGTGGGAAGGAGGATTTTGCTGGAAAAGAGACCTGACTCTTTTCTGGAAGGAGTGCATCTTGTAGCACTGCTCTGAACCATGAGCCCTCCAGAGGGTCCTTGCGAGAGCTTGGTCCTCACGCTGGTCACAGAAAGGGAGGCGCAGGAGCGTGCCCCATAATTTGGAGACTGTTCCTGGGATGGGGAGGGGTTTCCAGTGCAAGGCTATATTGAGGAATCCAACTCTGCCATATCATCAGGCTCAGGAGAGCTCATCTGTTGGTGCTTTCTCCTCTCGGCCAATGTGGTGGCTGTGGCTTTGGACAAAGTGCCTGCAAATTAAATGAAGAAGGAACAGTTGGTTGAAGTGGAGCTGAGACAGGAAGAGACCATGTGGCCAAGGGCAGAAGAAGAGGGAGAATAAACCAGGAATTTCTCTCCTCAAACTCCTCTTCCTGGACTAAGCCAGTTGTGTTGGTGAAAAGGACCAACAGTTCCAGTGGAACTGGGAGATGTGCTGTTGCCTGCTGTGGCAGCAGGGACTTAAGTCAGCGGGATCAAAAAGCAACCTCTGTGTGCTAGCAGCAGCATCGTGCAGCAAGGAGAGAGCTTCTCTCCAGGAAGCAGTGATCAATCAGCAGTTTACAAGGAATGCCCAGCATGTAAGTAAATACAGATACTGTGGTGGTGGTGCTGCAGCCTGGAGCCTGCCCTTGAGGCCTGCATGGCCATGTGCTCTGTGGTTGCTCAGCTGTCTCTTCTGCACAACTGAGCCGGTGAGGCTGATTCACTCAAGCCTGGTGACTGCAGCTGATCTGCCTTCTTAGGCAGGTAACTGGTGGCTGATATGACTGACAGATGTCTGAAATCAGCAGGGATGCTCCATGAGGTATTTGAATGTTCTTCACCCCAGGAGGTGCTTGGAGATCCAGTCTTGCCTTTGTTATGAATTCGGCATAAGGAGGGAGGACTGTGATTTTTAAAAGCACCTGCATGCTTGGGTACCCTCCTGCTGCCACTGCAGTTCTCCAGGGCACAGATGTGTGTGTTTGTTGTGGAGGGAAGGAGTGAGGGCCCATCCAGTGAGAAACAGGTGTGCCTTACCCATCCCGTCTCCACAGTAAAACCTGGAATCTGAATCATTCCTGCTGGAGCTCGGGTGTGGACTGCAGCTTAGGGCTCCTGTTTTGCTTTCAGCGAGCTATGCTGTAAAACATTTGCACTGTGGGTTACAAACCAGAAACATCAGCCCGTAGTCGCTGTGGTTCTGGGTCACGGTTTGCATGTGGTTTATTGACAGAAGTAACCAGCCAGCAGGGATGAGTTGGACAGAAGGTTCTTTATGGTCTTTGTGGTACCATCTTCTGATGCAATTTGAGAGGCAACCTGAGATATGCTCCGTGTTTAGTTTAAGAGGAAGAAATAGTATACTGGATTTTATTTCACTTGTTTTCCTTTACGCTGCTGGAAGGTTTAGCTCTGCTCTAGAGCATGGAATTGCCTTTTCCTTTTTTCCTTATGGAACCCCAGGTATTTTAGAGCTTGGAGGAAACTTTAACAAACTGGAGAACAGGCTAGGACCTTCCCCCTCTTTGCCCTGTGCCTGTATCCTCCCTGGCAGTAAGCATGATGCATAAAGCACCTGTACTCTTTTCCAAATCACTACAGGCAGTGATCAAGTCTGCCATGTCAACAAAAAGCATTAAGACCTCTGCTTTCTGCTGATGCAGAACGATAATTTGTGGCTCACACATTACTGTGATGTTGGATGTTGGAATTATGACCACTCTGTCAGATCGGCTGGATAATTTTTACTCCTAAGCCTTCCACCAAGATGATATTCAGTGCTTGGAAATTAGTCTTACTCTGCAGAGCTGTCATTGTCTCCCAGCTGTGTCAGGATGTGCTCTAACAAATGTGTGTATATATGATATAGCTGTTTCATCATCATTCCCTGCACTCCTCCAGACACCTGGGAAGCTTATCTTAAATGCAGCTCTCCTCTCCCGGGAGCCACTTTTGTTAATTCTTTTTTTGGTTTGTTTTCCAGTAGAAAAAACCCAGAACAAGCTGCTTGTTATTTTTTTCTTTTTATTTTCTTTTTTTTTTTAGGCACCGTAGACACACAGGGAGAGAGATTTCATGCTCTGAGTAGGTTATGCTTGAAATGGACGGCAGGAGGTTTTATTTGTCCAGGTAGGAAACTGAGGCAAGGAGGAGTCAAGACCTCAGAGGCGTTAAAGATGCAATTCTCAGTGAAAGTTTGTGTCCTCGAAAGGTAAAAGGCAGAAAATTGTTGTACAGGGGGCTGTGCTGAGGTCTCTTGGGCAGGTCTGAAAGGGTTGCAGGTCCCCTTGCAGAAAAGGAAAAGCAGTGCTTAAAGCAGCAGATCCTTTGAGAAAGAGTGCCCATCCACTGATCTTCCCCATCACCCCTCTGCAGCCACACTTTTGGGTTGGCAGAGGGGGGCCACCTCCATCCCCAGGACACTGTTCCTCCCTGAGGACATCTGGCCCTGTAGCAACTCATCCTGAACACATCCCTTCCTAGCGAGAGGTGGGAGATGCAAACAAACCCTCTGGAAGAGTTTCTGCCTTCGTTGCTTGCAGTGAAGGTGAGTCGCCAGCCTAGAGTTGCCTCACCTTCCTTTTGGATATTCTCCCCGACCGACCGGGGCTCTATTATTAGTAGCTGACATGCTGATAAAGTCACTCTTCTCCTAACTCTGCTAATTAATCATTACACCCCGTGACGGCTCCTGACCATTAAATAATTTTCATTAGTATCCAGACCCCAACAGCATGGATGGACCTATCTATCTTCATTAGCCTTGGGTTTCAACATCAGGAGCAGGAGCCAAAAATTGACAGTGAAAAGGCAGTTCCGTGCCTAGTCCCTTTCTTATCCCCCTGAAAGCTGACCTTGCTGATATTTTCCTTTCTTTTCTCTCCTTGCCCCTTGGGGTATGTTGGTTAAAGGAGAAGATGGAGCAGTAACTTCAACTCCTCTCCTTCTCATCCCAGGTAATTATCCTTAGGAAAAAAGTGGACAGGATCAGTTTTAAAGATAGATAAATATCGTATGATTATCCTGCTTTTGTGAGTCAACTGAGAACGTGTCTCAGGTCAGGAAGGAAAGAAAGTGAAGATCAATATTTATCGATATCTGAGTTAATTTCCTCCATGCTAGAAATTCCCTTGGCCACTGGTGTAGCTGCACCTGTGCACAGGTAACCCTAAATTGGCCAAAATTGCATGCGCGACCTCAAAACCAGGAGGGAAGAGTTACACTTCTTGGAAGGGCTTCCTGAGCTCGCCGAATGTCTGGTGTTTTCCTGGAAGTGTTGATAAGCCTCTGCTGCGTGCTCAACCTTGCTCTCCAGAACTGAGAGGGCATCTCTGTCCTCGCTCGTTGGTGAGGTTATTTCCTGACCACTGGTGTACCATGCAAGTATTCCGTCATGGTGGAGTCATGTAATTTCCTTCCTGCCGGTTGAATCTGCCCTGAAGCAATTCCTTCTTTTGGCAGATTAATGTGATTTAGATTAAAGAACTAGAAGGACTCAGAGAGGCCTCCTGAGATGCTGAAGTTCTCCAACCCATGAATGTCATAGGGATGGGGGGTTGTCCCCTATTAACTTCTCTTTCTCCTAAAGCAAATCCTTTCCTATTGAAGGGGGAGAAAAAAGAGAATGAAGGCCAAGCTTTGAAGGATTGAGCTGGCTGAGCAGCTTTGCTGCTCCCACCAGAGGTGCACCATGTGGAGGTGTTCTCCATGCTGCCCCAAGATCTGTTTGGCCATCCCAAAGAGTGGTGGTCTGTGGGGCAGGGAGCACCTACCCTCCTGTTTTCAGTAAGAACCACAGAAATGCAAAGTGGGCTTTGGACAAGGCTCATCAAACCAAGAGAGATGGCTTGTAATTAGCTGGAGGTGCTTATAAAGTGAGTTGCCCAAATAAATCACGTGAGGGTTTTTCGTGGGCTCAGGGTGTTTCATCACGCTAGAAGTGGGAGTTCCCAGAGACTTCTGGAAAGCTCATGATGCAGAGTGTGCACAAAAAGGTGCGTTTTGAGCACAAGGAAATGTCTGTGTGCTCCTTTGACCTTTTCTGGCATTGATCCCATGTCCCAGAGGATTGTGCAGTGGATAATTGCACTTTTTATTTTCTCCTGGTCAGGGGCAGAGCATGGAACCTCGCTCCCTCCTGCCCCGCGGGTGCCAGGGATGAACAACAGACATTGTTCTTCCAGCTTGCTCCTACCAGGCTGCCATGCATGGGTACTGCTTGGGCTTTTGTATTTCACTCTGGTTTTCCAACAGGGCTTCTGGGGTTATCTTTTCTCCCCTTCCTGTAGAACTTACTCGGAGCTGCCTCCGTTGATACGTGTCTGTATCTGCTGAGAAACCTCCTATCAGTTGTTTGCCTGAAGCCACTGCCGTAAGTTATTTATACAGTGATTAGTTAAAGCTTCAGATATTTAATGCAACCTTTAAATCACGTGTCACCAACAGCTATTGGTCATATAGAATTTCATTGAGTGATATCTATCACTTACTGTATTTCTAAATATGTCCATATATTTAATTTTCTACAGACCTCCCTTGCTGATATTTTCTGCTGAGTAAATAGTACATGGAAGGACTTTGAAAAGTGGTTTGTTGCATTGCAGTGAGCGAATTCCATGTAAAGGGAACATGGAATATAAAAATTTATCTTGCAAGAAAGTTACCCTGTTGTATAAATCCCTTCTCTCTATGTTAAAACAGAATCAAACCTTAAAATGAAATGTGTTTTTTTCACAGCATATGTAGTTAGTAAGGTAAGGGCTTTTCCAACCAGCCAACTTTGAATATTCAACCTTCCTGGGTTTGGTTCTGGTTTTTGCTTCTTCCACCTCAGCTTATAGTATGCTTATGGGACCACATCTGCTTTGTACTTGGGTTCAAAACTGTACACATAAATGTTTGAATTCAAAGTCAAAATTTAGTATTTTTAAGTTGGCTCAGAAAGCCAAGTTCTTGAGATTATCTTGAGCTGAAGTCTAATGAAACAAACTTAATTTCTGGAACGAGTAGTACTTGAAAGAAGTGGAACTAGATTATGCCTGTATCTGCAAGTGGAGTAGTGCTGGGAGCTGGGCTGAGCCCAAGCCAGCATAGACCCTGAAGTGAAGCATCTGCGTACCTAATCTCCCCCCATGGTCAAGAGAGGTGGCTCGAATGAATCTCAAGGGGTGATTTTTATGAGAGCGGTGAGAGCCTGGCCCAAGGGTACCCAGAGAAGCTGTGGCTGCCCCTCCCTGGCAGTGTTGAAGGCCAGGTTGGATGGGGCTTGGAGCAACCTGGTGTGGTGGGAGGTGCCCCTGCCCATGGTAGGGGGGTGGCACTGATTGGGCTTTAAAGTCCCTTCCAACCCAAACCAGTCTGTGTTTCTGTGATTTGAATCCTGGGTATGTTGAACTGTCCCATAAGGATCTGTCCATGACTCCAGTTGAACCGGACAGTGGCTGAAACCAGGAGCAAGGATTGGGTAGGTTGGGTGCCAGCCTAAAGATTCAAGTGCTTCTGTGTGTGTGCAATGCAAATCCTCATTTTCAGGTGCATTGGGTCAGTTTGGAGAACCCTGCTCAATTTGTGTCCTCAGGTTGGAATTTGGGGACGGTATTTTGCTGTGCATTTGAAAACATTGCATTTTGGTTGGTCTGGAGCAAGATCTTGCAATATATCTGTGTAATGAGGTTGTGGCTGGCTTAGCCAGATTGGAGTGAACAAGCTGCTCCCTTCCTGTAGGTTTCTGAGGGGTTGGTGAAGGAAGCAGAAGGCCAGGGACACTGAAGGAGAACAGGCTGAGCGTTGCCCAGCTCTGGTGGAGCTCTGCCAGCCTTCCCTGCTCCACAGCTACCCCAGAGATGGAATCAGCCACTGGGTCTTCTGTTTCTACCACCCTGTGGGAAAACAGATGGGAAACTTAGAGCCCAGTCCCCTCATGGGGTCTGAGGGAAAGAAAAGAGAGAGTTTCTTGTGAGTCTAGTGCCAAAATGGGGTGCAGACACAGCCTCACCTCGGCATAGCCCTTTCCCAGCCCAAATATGGGGCAAACAACTCCTTTCTGTGCTGTAATTAGGTCGTGAATTAAAGAACTCTGAATATTTCTCTCCCTTTTTTTGAAATATAGATGGAGTCAGACTTCCATTTGGCCAAACCATACCTGGTGGGGCTGAGTGCTAAAGACACGGGCCGGTAAATGTAGGTGGTCTTTTTGTCTAGGTCTCTTCTTACACAGTGCAAGTACTTTACTCCAAGACAAGTTATAAATAGGGGCTTGACCTGTTCTTAGCTGCAGTTGAAAGCAGTGTGGCCCCTTCCCAGCAGTACATGGCATGGCACAAGGAAAGGGAAAAAACTTTTGTGGACTTCAATGGACTCTTTCCAGGTGTGAGGGATCTCCTGCTGTATTTAAAGTTCAGAGTGAAAGACTATCTTTTAATACATTGTATTTGACTTTGTCCAATTCTGTTCTCTTTCTGCAGCAATAAAACCACTATTACTTTTTCATCTCTCCCCTTTTCTTCCCGAGTAGGTGCTGTGAAAACGTTGTTTGGGGGCAGTAAATCACAAATGGAAGCATGCATTCATAAAATGCTTTATACCTCCCTCCATCAATATTTCAACGTGCAACACAGACACCAACATTTCATTTTAATTACATTGCAAATTTCCCTGTCGAGGAAGAAAGCTGAACTCTGCAAGCCCGCCCAACCCCGTCCCGTCCTTGCCACGGGAGCACTGGAACATCCAATTAGCCATGGCTTTTGTTCATCTGAGGCACGGGGCTGTGTGCATGCCCAGTGCGTGTCTCTCCTGCAGGAGGAAGGCTTCCAGCTGGGCTGAATCTGGCCTGGCTTGTCCTTGGCTTGCCACGGAGTGAAGAGCAGTCTTGAAGCCATTCGTGGAAGTATCTGCGGGAGCTGGCACATTGCCTGGAGTCCTCTAGTGAGCAGGAAGGGTGATCCAGCACAAACAGAAGGTTTTGGAAGATAGGCTCTGACAGAGATTAGAGGCAAGGGAAGGCTTCCCCACTGCAGCAAGTGTCACACTTTTTCAGAACTGTCCTTTCTGAGGTTGCATTGGTTGCTAGGACTGTTTCCGTTCACAGGAGAAGAGAGAGAACATGTCTGAGGTTGGTAAGTTGCTCAACAACACTGGTAAGTTAACCCATGCCCTCGCATAGCTCTTTCTAGAAAAAGATGTAGAAGGTGGCCCCTTGCAACCGAGGGACAATACAGGAGTCAATGCATTGCATACCTAATGAACACGCTAACCTGTAAAACTCCTTGCTGAGTCCCTCCCAAAAACACAGAGCAGTTTTTTCTCGGAGTATAAAATTCACAGGTGCGTGAGCTGGGATAAAAATATACATGACAAAATGCTTAAGGAAAGGAGGGGGTCCCCTGATGCAAAGGAAATATGTCCCTCGTGGTGGTGCTGTTCCATCATTGTCAATTATGAGGAGTGTTAAATGTTCCTCTGTAGCAGCTGGCGTGGGGTATTATTTTAGAGAGGGCATTACATTAGGCGGGTTATCAGTGTAATTCAATATGACAATTCCTGTGGTCGTATCCTGAAGACAGTGGAAAAGGTGGGGAGAGGGAGCAGCACCCATGACACACACAATTGCTAACTGGAAGGGAAAGAGGCATTCATTTCTTGTTAGCGTGTACAGATAGAAATGTACTGATTTATGAAACTTCCCTGCTCACTGCCTGAAGAAGCATTCTTAAAACACACATCCAAATTAAGATGCCACGTATCAGATAAATTGCTCCCTGTAGAAACTTTGTTTGCAAAGTCAACGTTTTTCCACCAGCCTTTTTAAAGTCCTTTAAAAAACCCAAAACAAACTGCATGGAGAAACAAATATCTGTATGTTGCTGGTATCAGGGTCTGGGAGAAGGCTTTGAGGCCAACTGTGCCAGAGGAAGCTGGTGTCACAGTGGCTCGACAGCCTGGTCTTGGATGGACAAGCATTGACATCTTTGGGTATGTACTCATTAAAATGAATTCAAATCCAAACAGCACCAAAGAAATGATTTAATAAATAAATTGCCTTATTTTGACTGCCAGAGCACAGCAATTTGGGATTCTGTAATGGAGGGCTTCATGTTTGGAACTGAGATGGGGAGTGTGGGATGTGTTGTGCTTCACCCAACATCTTAATGCAGCATTTCCTCTGTGAGAGGAGGTGTGAAAAGTAAAGTTAAAGCTGTGAGCTCTGTTTTTTCCTCTTCCTAGGACTGGTGTCTCCCTTCTACTCGGAGCTACACCAGCCTCACATAGGATTGTTATCCATGGGGTAGTGGGTATCTTCCTACTCTGTATGTATGCTTTAATAATGCATGCACCATGCCCAAATGATGTTCGGACACCAAAAGTTACTGTTTTGGAGAACCTTTTCTAGGATCGTCTTTGAAGTTCCTCTGAAAAGAGCTCTCCAGGAGCCTTGCTTATGCAAAAATTAATCTGATGTCCATAACAAGAGAAGATGGGGAGGTATGTACAAGGCAGAGGGCCCTGGAATAAAGTTGATTTGCAGAAAGACCATAATAGGTCACAGGCAAGTCTACATCTGCGAGTCTGGAGAGAGTCTCATGAGCTGGGAGCCGTTAGGCAGAGGTGCAATGGGATGACATAGCACCAAAAAGCCTTTCTGAAGAGGTGGGACCAGCAGTCCTGCTCGGGGCATGCCAGGTGCTCCATGGGTCACCCCATGCATTAGAAAGGGATATTTCATTGCGTGGTCTTGAGATGACACAGACCATCCTAATAGCTAGCAGCCTTGAACAGGAGAGTTTAAAAAGAGCTGGAATTTATCTGTCTTCACAGGAGAGGAGTGCTGGCAGGTTTGGGTTGATCTGCAGGAGAAAAGAGGAGTCGGGATGGGAAGAGCTGTTTGCCAGGTTGATTTGCTTCCCTCCACGGTGCAGTAGTTGCTGTAAGTCAACCTTAAATAACCCGTGGCTGATGTACGTGGCCTGTAGATGTAGTCAGTGAGGTATTTTGGGGTGAGACCTTTTTATCTGGTCCCTGAACTATATGGCTATTAGAGAGCAGATAATGGGAAAAAAGAAAAATGGCTGTTTGATGAGCATCCCCTCCCCAAACACTCATTGGCTTGTCCCCATGCAGCAGAGAAATAAGCAGAAGGGATCTGTTTACGTGGTTATGGGTTTGCTGTCCTTGGATCCTGTTTGAATACACTCCATCCCAGAGTTGTTTTGCATTTCACCAGGGAGTCTTTTGTCTAAAGGGCATCACTGCTACAGCAAAGTGTCCCTGCCCCTGCTTTCTCCAGTGGATATCACATTTCATTACCCTGATGAGTCTGAGTGAAATCTCCTGCTTGTGTTAATTTGCCCACAAGCCAGCCTGTGTCACGTCCGCAAGAAGCTCGTCATGTTTTCTAGCCTCCCCCACACCTCCCGGTTTCAAAACCTCGCATAATAATTGCAGCCTTGTCCCTTTTTTCTGGTTACTGCTTCTGAAATGGGGTGGAGGGGCTAAGGCACCCCATTCCTGCCCTCAGGGATGCGGTCAGCCCCAAGCCAGGCGAGCGTGGGAGGCATTGGCCTCTCGGGGCTGTGTGTGTGCCCAGTCTGCTGTGGTGCCACACGGGCTCGTGGTGGGGGGGACAGAGCAGGGGAGCCTTCTCATGACCTCGGTCTTCACAGTTTGGAGCTCATCAGTGAAATGGAGAGTGGGTGATGGCGAGTGGGGTGGCTGTTTTGGCATTGCCCTACCCCTTGGGCTGCTGTGGGTTGAGAAGAAGAGTGCTCTTGTGCATCTGCTGCCTTCACCAAGGCTTTTTGTTTATTGATTTATTTTTTCCTGAAGCATGGGTGCGTCGCTAGGGAGAGGACCACATGGTGCTGGACAATGAGTGCTTTACACCCAGGACCTGAAGGCTGCGGTTCAGAGTGCTCTGCAGGCAAGACGTAGAGGAAAGGTTTGAAATTAGATGCATGGGGGCCAGGTGAGAAGTAAACTATTTGTGTTCCTGGTGTGGTGCTGCTCCTCCCCTGTGTCTTCAGTTTAATCTGTGTTTTGGATTATGTTGATAGTACAGGAGAGCTGGGGCTGTTTTCCAAAATGTTGGTATCCCAAAGTGTGAAGTAAGATGTGCATCTGCGTGCATCACAACCAACATTCATGCATTATTTTTTTCTTAATACTTTAAATAATGAAACATCTGCTTTAACTAATGGTACCTTTAAATGATGATAATTTTGCTGTTCTAGAAGTCCTTAAGTTGAGCCATTGAAAAATCAGTGGTGCTTGTATCAGCCTAGCCTTAAGGACAGGTATTAATTTCTCAAGAAGTCAAAGAAGCTCGAACAGGACGGAGAAAATTACCTGCTGATTATTGGTACTTTTGAGAGAGATGAAGACGCGCTCTTTCAAAATACTTCTCCTGTGATTATGTCCCTCATCAAACCATCCCAGGAAGGCAATTCAACACTCGGCGAGGCTTAGCTAGTTATTAGGGCTTCTGGATAACCATCGTTCTCCGTATTCAGGTTTCTGAGAGGCAAGGTTAATGCACATTGGCTCATAAACACCACACTGGATGCGCTGAGAGGCTTTGTACCAAGCGCACGAGAGCTTTGGTCACGTGCGGACAAGAGTCACTCGCACAGGGAGAACCAGTGACTGATTGAAAGTGAGTTTCAGGCTAAGTGTGTGAAGGGGCCTTTGAATGGGTTTGGCTGTAACACAAAGCTCTTGCTAGAGAGCTCTTTGGCAGAAGGAAAGAGGCTCCAACTAAGAGTTGGTTGTGTGTTTTATTAAAGATGAGGAGCCGGGGATTGGAGTAAGCGGATCTTACAGTAAATGGATCAAAGAGATCAGGACATGGGAGCTAAAGTGGAAGAGAAAGACAGGTAAGAGTAATCACTAATGCAGCTTGAAGCCCTGGGCACTTAAAATGTGATGAAGCAGCTTCAGCAGCTTCACTCAGCCCTAAATAAGCAGGGTAGGTGAGAAATGACCTGTGATGAGCTCCTAGGTGGGACAGAGTGATGTCCTGGACGGCCAAGGATTTCAAAGATATTGGGAAGGATTTGGTTGCAGATAGCATGGATGTAGCATGCATGGCCCTCCTCGAACCCATTTGATAAGTAAATCCTGGGGTTTTTTTCAGAAAAAGAAAAGGCTAGGACTGCCAGGTCACCTGGATGACAGTTTGGAGGGTCACTGCACCAAGGTTGTTTCTACTACTCTTTGCCTCATGCCTGGGGGCGGATGCAGGGCACCATGTACCCTTTGGGGGTTCTCTTCTTGTTCATATGGACCAATGCATTTAAAACCAAGGTGGTTGGAAGGTTTCAAGTGCTGTTAGGGAGAAAGGTGTAACTGAGGAGGATGCTTAGGGTGACCCAACTGAGGCCACCTTTCAAGGTGTCTGCTTCTCCCTCCAGGAACCTGTGATCCTAACTTCACTCCTTTACCAGCTGCTTAACATTTGGAGACATCACCATACCTTCATGGGACAAAGTAAGATGTGCCCCAGCCTGAGCATTAGCAGATGATCCAGACTATCTCTGAACACTCCTCGCCTGGCCAGAGCTGCTGTGGTGAGTGATTTCTAGCCCACAGAGAAATTTCTTCTCCCAGCATTCCTCCCAGGCATTCTTCTTCGCCCTGAACGGATTCTTCCCTGCGTGTTGAGTCAGGCTTGAAGAAGTGCTTGTTAAATAAGTACCGCTCAGCTTTGCTTAAAACAAATGAAGTTGATTTATTAGGGCTGCAGAACGGTCAGGTATCTGTGTTATTTAAGAGTATTGGCACTTTGAAGGCCGAGCACTAAAAGCACTTCATTTTTATTTCAACTGTTAATTGAAAATCAGCTGGTTTGTCTTGTTCTTTCTGCTACTGCTCCTTCTCCTCTGCTCCCCGCTCTAGTCTCCCCATCCCCCTGTGCTAGGGTAACAGCTGTTCATGTAACACCCCTGCACAACGTGCTAGTAAAAATGTGGCTCTGGGCCAGGCTTTCACTTGTGGTTTATTGGTTTAATTAACCAGGGTCTTGCAAATACTTCTTTGTAAGGCAGAAATGAGAGAATCTAATGTTTCTTGGGCTGGATCCTTACATCATTTTTAGGCACCTGGTGAAGGCACCAAGGTAAAAACTTGGCTTCTCTGATTAACCTTGACTGAATTCGATAATACCTTGGAGTCACATTATTGCTGACCTTGTGTTTTGCTACCTTCTCATCTTTCTAATTTGTCTTCTCTTTCCTGCCTATGCAGTAACAGTCAGAAGTGGGGTTTTTTTGTTTTTTAAAAAACTCTCCTGCTGTCTCGTGGGAGAGCTCTTCTCCTTGCGGTGATTTTTCTTTAATTTTCAGTATATTTCTTGGTGTTTGTGTTTTTCTTGCGTTTGCACACACAGACATTTGCATGAGAATAGCTACTTAAGAGTTGCTCGGAGGTGACCTTGTAATGTTTTTTAAATGAATTTGTGTGATGATATGCTGAATACTGCCAGGCATCCAGATAATTCAGCATTTGTTCATGCAAAAAGAAATTCTATCTGTGTGCCATTTTAAGAGATGATCTTGGCAATCTTCGTGAGAAGAGCAGTGTTGAAGCTGGGATGTCCACAAAGGAAAGTCCAGGTGCTGCCTGGGTTTATTTTGAACAATTTGCCATTCTTTTTCCTCCAGGTTCCTGCTGATGTGATGTCCTTTCATAATTTCAGTCTATGCTGCTGGAGGTGTGTGTATTATTTTGAGTGAGGCGTGAAACAAAGGATTTGAGCACTCGTAGGGATCTGTAAAGCTTCTGGTGGCTGTTTAGAATGACCTGTAGGGTCTTTTTAGGGGTATGTGTGTGGATGAGAAGAAGTCTTGTCAATCAGACAGTAAGGCCAGATCTTAAAATCCTTTAAGGATTTTAAACACTCTAGCCCTCTTGAAATCCCATTTTTGGGGTAAATGCTCACTTACCATTCTTATCATTCTCTTTTCTTTGCTTCCTTTTCCTGTACTGGTACCTAACATCATACATGGTTCCTGTGGTCTGCCCGAGGAGGTGGGAGCAGTGATTCTTTCTTAGGACTTTCTAATGATCTTAAGGGGAATTGTTGCCTTAGAGTGAGTATTGATTAATGTTGACAGACCTTCCTTGCTGGCATCTCTGCAATCAAGCCTATGGTGGGTCACATTCCCATGGGGTGCCCAAGCATGTTGCTAATTTCTGGAAGCATCTGATTGGGTGGGTAAATAGTTTATTTAGACTTGTCTTCCAGCAGTGATTTTTCCATTGGAGTTCAAGATTTCTGTGTGAGAAATATCTCCTTTACGGGGAACTTTGGAGCAGAAATGTGGAACTTGATTCAGGACTCCAGCAAGCAAAATGCTTGCAAAATACCCCAAAATTGGTACGGGTCTTGGTGGAGCAGATCCTGTTCTCTGTGTGTGAATGGCTCCAAGACCCAGGTCCAGGTAAGTGGGAGTGCATGAGGCTCTTGCTTGAAGCATCTCTGTGCTATCTGGGATAACAGATAAACTGCAAGGTGTCTCCAGAGTGTTTCATAATGTAGCCCCCAGCTATTGTGGCCGCCTTTCTCTTCCTTGGTGTTCTTGTGGAAATTCAATTTTGTGATTCTGTGAGTCATGGACAATTGAAATAACATCATCATCTGCTTCCTGGGTGATAAAAGGTTGATAGACTGCAGCAAGGTGAACTCCATCGTGTTCTGTCCCTTCCTCACACCTCCTATCACTGTGCTGGACATCACCCGAGTAGCTGCAGTTGGTTCACCCACCCACTGACTGTGACTGAGCCAAGGATAGGGAAAAGACTGTGGTTGTCTTTGCTGGGCACACAGTTGGTATTTCTGCTTCTTCAACTGCTGCTTCAACTACCTGATGCAGCTGCTTGACTGATCGATGCCATCATCTGTGTGGCACAGGCTTGGCCAGAAACGCCTTGCAATTACGTGTAGGCAGGTGAGGTTGGCAGGACCAAGTTGTTGGCTCCAGCCCCCTGGTTTTTTGAGCAATGTAAGATGATGTTGAGTCCAGAAGAGTCCAGGGAGCTTCTGTTGTCCAAAGCCAATGCGCAGGTACTAGGGTCTAGGCTGTCTGTCAGCTGTGACCTGTCCTTGCTTATCCTGAAACACCAGGAAATATAAAATCTGGTAAACATACTGCTTTTTTTCCTCTGGAGCATGCTGAAATGCTAACTGCCTGTTTACTGTCTCGTGCAAATTAAGATGCTGGTTGGAAGTGCGATGCCCTTCAGTGAGATGGCTGCTGGCTGCCCTAAAGGATTATCTCCTTGCTTACATAACACTTCTCCACTGCAAATCCCAGTCTTGGTAAAGCTCATAGTCCGGTGGATTTGTGTAGGACCATCTCATTTGGAAACAGATTTCATCTCTCAGCTAACACTCTGCCGACCCTTGAGGTTCATTGTAGGTTCCAGCCATTTCTCCAGGACTTTGGGAGAGGGGTGCTTACTAAATGGGATGTTTCATTTTTCTTTGGAGCAGTGGTTTTAGTCCAGGAATATATCAATATAAAATTTCCTTACCTGCAGGTCAAGAGGAAGTCTATGCGTATTTTTAGAAGTACAGGCAGTCAAACCATTACATTAATTTGTCTTTGCTTTAATAAGTGTTCCTTGCTTTTAGAGAATGATAATGGCACTAGATTAATGTATCCAGGAATACCATTGTGAGTGACAGCTGGAGAATGAGAACTCAATAGGATCTAAAATGAAAGAAAAATGTTTGCAATCAGTTTTGTGCTTCATTCTCCTCTTTACCCCAGCTACCTGAGATGTTCAACACAATTCTACAATTATGTGGCCTTTTTTCTAAAGAAAGGCATTGTAAGTATTCCTTCAGAAACTCTCATGATGCTATTTTCATGCAAATAGCTCTTTGTGCTAAATTGAGGAACTTAAGAACCACAGAAAATATAGGAAATGTGGGCAGAGTGCATTCAAAATGTAAAAGTTTCCTGGGAGTTGTCAACAGCTCTTTAAGAATATTGCCCGCACCTTTCAGCAGCTTCTCTTTGTGGTTGCTGGGGAAAAAAACAACAATTATAGAACTGAAAAGATTGTGTGTAGCTGTTGCACTGAGGAGCAACCCTCAAGAAGCAATAAAGGAGTGGAATGGTGTTCTGAAGTTTGCCTTTCTAGCTTGGATGAGGATGGAGAGAACAACAATGCCCCAATTCTTTTTCTGGTTCCCAAGGTTGAAGTAAGAAGGTACCAGTTCTTCTAGATGGCTTTCCCTTAAGGGTTCTCTCACACCCTGGGACACGTGTTCTCCTACCTGTGCCTTTTCTTCGCTGGCAACCCTAGCAAAGAAACCTGAATTTCCCGGTGGAAGGATCTTTATCACTCGTAGAGGCTCGAACAGCAGATGAGTGTATAAGCCTTGATTCTCGAGGGCAGAACCAGCCTGGAAAGCATCCTCTCAAAATTGAGTGTGGTATGAATAAAGCAAGTGACTTTTCCACACCACAAAGATGAGTACTTTCTACTTCACTGCTGCGGATGATTAAGGAAAACAATTGCAGTCTGACAACATGCATTGACATTTTAAAATGAAAAAGAAATGAAGAACAGATTCTGGGAGGCTTGCCATTAATGATAATGGATTTCCCTGAATGGGAGCCTTTTTAAAAGCCTGATTTTGTGTTTTGTTTTTTTTCTATAACATTGCCTAGAACAAGCAACCCTGTCACAGGGGACAACTAGTGGGTCAGAGGAGTTCAGGAGGTGATCTGGGGAACAAAACCAGCCCTATGCACACGCTCATGAGCCCACTTAAAGACAAGCAAGAAAAATGCCTGCGAGAGCAAAGCGGGGAGGGGAAGCCAGGTTAATGCTGATAAATGAATACTAGATGTTTAAGTTCAACTTTCATTTGCTTGCAAATGAAAACTATTGTGTCAACACCGCAGGAGATGATCCATGCATTTTTTTTTTCTTTTTTCCCAAAGGTTAATTCTTCTTTGATTAAAAAAAAAAAAAGAAGTCAGTTGACTTTAAATGATAGGCAAACACATGGAGTGCCTCCCTGGCAGTGCGTGCTGCATATCGACAGCACAACCCCCTCGAGCATCTGGCGGGGGGCTGTAGTGTGTGTGATAACACAGCATTGAAGGAAGAGCTTTCCAGGCAGGTGTAAAATCTATTGCAGTTCGCCCTTTTCCTTGCTCCTTCTGATACTAACTTTCAGCTGTGAGGTTGAAACTGGGACATTTACAGCTGCATCTTTTTATGGGCACCATGTGATATGTAATTTTATGTGAAAAAATCTATTTAGTCCCCTGATGGAAGAAGTAAACTTAGGTGAGACTCATTCTCCCGCGAATTCTTGGCATGCCATAAAAAAACCCATTGCAGTTCTCCAAAATATTAGCTGTAAAACTTGTGCCTTGTTAAAGTTACAATCAGGAGATGTAATAAATGGATTATTTAAGCATGCATTACCATGTAATGTTCATCTCGGGGCGCTTGGATTTTGGCTCTGTAGTGCCGTGCTTTGCCTGGCAATCTCATGGTGGCTGCTGGGGTGGAAAACACAAACCCTCCTTTAAATAATGCATCCCTTCCCTGCTGTGCCTCTCCTCTGGTTCAAAGAGAGTCCTCCTTTAAAGTTTAATCAGTAGTTTTATCATTGCTCACAGGCAAAAGGTACTGATCCAAAAAGAAAAAAAAGTGCCTTGGGATGGAGAAGTTCAGCACTGGATGGAATTGCACCTCCTCCTCTGTCCCTGCTGGTTTTAACTGGTCCTTCATGGGAACGTGTGTGCTTATTTGGATGGGGTGGCCCCAGGAGAGTGATGGAAAGTTTGCAAGCTGCTGCTCTGGCAGACATCTCCACCTCTGCTGAACCCAATGCAGGGGAACCAAGCTGGAGCAGAGCAGGGGACAGGTGGTTTGTTGGGTGTTCTGTTGGGTTGCTTTCCCCAGGTAGCTCTCCTAGAACTGTTTCTGCCCTTACAAAAAGTGCCTTTTGCCTTTTTTTTGGTATCTGTCACCTGTTGATGCTCCTGAAACACTAAGGGGCTTTTGCTAATTGAGAGGTGGGTATGTTATAAAAGGTATTGAGAGATGCTTTCTCCAAACTCACGTTGTTAGCGTCACTTTTCAGAGCAGATCCCAGTGGTCACAGGCAGTGCTGTAGCAGGAGGAAGCTCCTCGAGGCTTGGAGGAGGGAAAGCAATTGGGAGCAAGCAGCAAAATGGAAAGGCAGAGGTATGAAATGCAAACTGCTTGAATCTGGACTCGTGTCTGTGCCTGGTGCTCCCTGTTGGCTTTTCAAGGGCATTTGGAGGTGTCTAAGAGGAATGGTTTGGCACAGGTTCCCAGAGGAAATCTAAGCCATCTCGGGCTGGGCCTTAATTTCCATGAGTCCTGTTTGGTCTAGAGCCTGCATTAATCCTGGGCACTTAATTACGTGAGGAGGATAATATCAATCTGTTGATATACCAGCATTAGAGGGAAAGGCTGGTGCTTCTCTTCATGGGAAGACCCAAACAGTTGGTAGTTTCCAAAGAGGAAAGTGCATCTCCCTCCTCTTCCAAAGAGGCCAACCTGTGGTGGTGGCATCTGTGGGAACCTCCTTCAGTCTGTGCCTGTGATGAGGACGCGCAGGCACGTGCATTAACGCTATGTATGTTCTTACTACTGTTACTTTCTCGCTGAAACCCCTGCAAAGCTGGTGTAGGGTAAAGCTTGTTTCTAAATCTGAATCACCAGTATTCTCTGGAGTCTCCTACAAGCTCGAATTTGGTTTACAAATTGGTAAAAGCAATTCAGTTTAGGGCAATTCACACAGAGGATGCTATTTGTTTGGCTCAGTGTGTGCTATCCTGGCCCTTTTACTTCTCCACCAAACGTTTTTCTTGGTCAGTCCAGCTGCCACTTTAAATCTCCAGTTCATCCTGTGCTGCTTCTCTGTTTGAAGGGAGATGGGAGAAAAATCACGTTGTAACAACCAGGGCTGTGAGACATTTCCCACGTTTGAATAAACCGTACAGGATTTTTCTCTTTTTATTCTTCTGTGATTGCTGTCCGCGCAGGTAAAGCCAGGCCCAGCAAATGCTGGTAACTCAGATAAAATGCATAGCATTTAGGCCTTGTATTAGGAGGAAAAGAGGCATTTAGTGAAGCTTTGCTGCAGATTCATACAGAGGTGGGAGCAGAGAAGTCTTTGGTGTGGAGTTCTCTCAGGAGCTTTGTGCAGAATTTTTATGCACGGCTTCCTGGGCGGCTGCACAGGTATTTATCCACTATATAAATAGGAGATTGGCATCTTTATAGATCTATTACAAATGTGTTCTCAGCTCAAGGTCACAGTTGTCTTTGTTTCTTGCGTGTAGCTCATTTGCTGCCTTGTTCCACGCCTTACGCTTGCTCTGGGGCTGGCGATCCGTGCTGTGAACTCTCCTGTCTCTCATACTTCAGGTCCTGTTTTGCTGTCTTTTATCTGCTGGGATTTCTCCTGTGAGCTGTAACATGCTGATGCATTTCCTTGTTGCTGTTGGTGCTGTAGGGATAACATTTAAATATATAATTTGAAGTGTTCCCCCCTGAAATCCAGTAAATTTGAGGGTTTTGCTCTTGGTGGGAAAACACTGAAGGTCTTTTTTTTACCTCTTAACAGTGCTCCCTGATCAATAGGATGGGTGACTTATGAAGCTGTCTGGGTTGCTGCTTCTTTTAGCCTGAACTTGATGCCCAAATCATGCCAGGTTGCTTGAAGCATCACAGATACTTAATTCACTCCCACCCTCACCACGGGTGGCTCACTTGCCTCTTTGGGTTTTGTCTCTAGTTCAAAGCCAAAGGCTTATCTGCTGCCTCCGAGGTGCCCTGGAGACAGGGATTTGCAGCTCTGCCATGGAAACATGCTTCTCCAGCAGCTGCAGTCCTCTTCTTGCGCGATGGGAAGAAGCATCCCACAGAAGCCATTCCTACTGGGCAATGAATACCAGTTTGGTTTCTTCTCTGTCATAAGATAAAGGAAGGTGGCTCCAGGTGGGCAGGAGAGCCAGGTGAGCCCCTTCTGCAGGAAGTTTGTTCCTCTAGACCATTGTTGGTGTGTTTGCTGGGCACAGACCTTGTCTCAATTAATGTGATGAATTTTTTTTCACTTTCCCTAGGTGAAATTTTTTAGAGGTGAGCACAGTTCCCTCATGCTCCCATTTGTGATTATTTGCCGGACGATGTTTTTTTGTCTATAGATTCCAAAAGGCAGAAAGTTCCTGATATTTAAAGCCTGTAATTAAAGGGGTGGGTAATTTTGCAAGGACATGCCAATTGTCTGTTTCCTGATTTAGAGGAGTAACTTTTTTTGGAATGGCATTTGTGTCATGAATGTCCCTTTCTGTCAATGCAGATTTCATTTTGCAAATGTTCTTCTGTAAAATTCAGTTTCAGCAAAGGTTCCTTCTGGAAACTTCACCCGCTGAACTGTGCAGAGAGACTGAATGGGCTGGAGCAGAGAATTCAGGAAGGTTGCTAGAAGGCACTCTTGGGAAGCTGCATTCAGAAATTGCCTGTGGGTTTACATCAAGGAACTCAAACCCCTTGACTCTCCAGGCTATTTAATATTATTTTTATGCATCCCAAGCCCACCTTCCCTGCTTTCTAACCTGTAGACTGCCTCTCCACACCAACCTCAGCCTACTCACTTCCCTTGCCTTCCTGAACAATACCTTTCCCATCTAAGCTTCAAGGCTCTCTCACCAGCAGAAATTCCTGCAGGTGGAGCTGGAAGAACATCCTGCTGCTGGAATAAGTTATGAGGCATTGGTTGTCATAGAGTAATTGGTTCCCTGTGGTTCCCAGCTCTCACACTTGCTCTCGATGTGCCTGCACGTGCAGCTGCCTGGATGGAGCATCCTGCGTGCCCGATGTCCTCGTGGTCCGCAGGCAGTCTGAGCGGTGGGTGGCCAGCCTGCCCTTCAGCTCCTGCTAAGTTGTGACTGTTCAACCACCTCTGGGTCATGAAACTGGACTGTCAAAGGATGTTGTGCAGCACTTGAGTTTGTTTTCTTATAATAGGCATTGAATTCTGACAGGAGGGAATCTCGTTCCATCGCTTGTCCCCTAAGGACTGCCATGGAAGGCATGGTCTATAGTAGAAAACCTTTTGCTACTGCATTCAGCTGTATCAGTATTACCCATGATAAGGTTGTCCTCACTGTGGCTTTGCAGCGTTTTATCTAGAGAGACCTCAGCTTTCTGAGATGCTGGGCAGCGTGAGGGCACGTGAGGACAAGATGAAAATCAGGGGCTGGCTGTGCTGTTGGTGGCTAATTCTGCTGTTGGCTGTTTTCTGCAGGTGGCTGTTGCCTTCAAACCTCAACCTGGAGATGTGTGCCACTGGTTTGGCTCCTGCTGCACCTTTGCTGTGCTGTTAGATCCCACCAGCAGAGTGTCTTCCAGGCTGAGAAATAAGAGCTAAAGCACAGGAGAGCTCCAAAAGGTTGGGAACGTGCTCTTAACACCAAAAAATAGATCTGTACAGAATTCCAGCTGTGGGCACTGGTATAAAAGGGTGGAAGCTTGTGGGAGAGGCAGGTTGGGTTGCATGAAAAGACTGAAATGAATTGTAGGGAGGCTGGGATGATTTTACAGCAAGTCTTTCTTAATCCTGGAAGAATATGGTATCTCCACTCCGGAAAGGCTGTCTTGAAGGCCCTGCTCCAGCAAAGCAATCCTTACTTCTGTGCACAACTGTAAGGCCATCATTTGGGTGTGTTGAATGTTCAGTGTGGAACCCCTCCACCAGTGAAATGTAACCATCACCTGCTTTATCTACAGCAAGTCCAAAGCATTGGCTGTGTAGGGTTCACTGGTGGGTCTGCAGCGAGAGGCAGGATCTGATGATAAGCCTGAGAAAAGCCCTGTGCCCCCATCTTGGTCCCTCCTGGTCTGGGGCATTTTGCAGCTTCAGGACTTTCTGAGCTAGAAGTTAATCTGTAACTTGGTGTTTATTAGCTCTTGATGGACTCCTGCCAGTTTGTGTCATGGGCCCTCCGCATGCCCTGTTGCAAGGAGTTGGTGCCTGGTGTGACAAAGCTGGGGATGTGTTTCAGGAATGCTCCAAAGTCTGTTTTTCCTCGTACACTGAGTTTTTGTGGTTACTTCTAGTGCCTCTGCATCCCCTGACCTTTCTCTGGCAGAAGGAGCACCTTGCATTCCTGCTTCTGATGTCTTTGTTTTTGCTCTCTGAAGAGTTTTGGGGGAGGGTGGTCTGCTACCGTGGAGGGTAGCAGGCCAGGGCTGGGGGAGCTGCTCTGCAAACTGTTGAGCTAGCGCTGGGGTTTGGCACGAGTCCCACAGGGCTCTGCTTAAGAAAAGGTATGTTCTGAGCTCTGTTCAAGAAGCAGAACTGGGCTCAAACAGCTGAGCTAAGCCAACCAAGGCGCTCCCCCCTTCCCCACTGCTCTGCTTTTCATGTTTCCCCATAAATATCTGCTGGAAGACCTCACGTAGGTCCCTTCTCGATGTCTACCTGGGTATGTCCATGACCCTCGTGTGCAGAGATGTTGTTCTCACAGTTCCCTCCTCTCTCCCGGCTGTTTTCTCTTTTTCTTTCTTTCTTCTTCCTGCAGTCCAAGAGCCCAGGTTATTTTAGCCCAGTAAACATTTTTTTGACAGTTAGTGACATGAATAAATCCTTTTCCTCTTCTCCCCCTAGTTTATTATTTAAGGGGAGAAGATGATTAAATCCAGCCGAGCTGATTGGAATTCTCTGTTAGCAGGAAGAGGGCGGCCAATGGGGGTCTGTCAAACCGCAGCGTTTGCGTTCATCAGCATCTTGGGAGAAACAGAGATGCCAGCTGCTGGGAAACATCTGGTTTGGGTTGTTCTCCCCCCACCCCCACCTTTGTTTTCCTTTTTTTCTCGGTTTTGGGAGAGTTTAGCATTACTGACTCTAAATGTTGGATCTAATGGAGTGACAGCTTGGTTTCTCTTCTTCTGCTCAAGTACCAGAGCCCTGCCCAGGGTACTGGGTCCAAGCGAGGGTCAGCCAGGGTGGTAAAAAAACTCCTGGCTTGGTGCAGGTTTCTGAAGGAGAAGCTCTTTCTTTTTGGAGCAGAGCTCTGTACGCCTGAGGGCCTGGTCTGTGCTTTAATGTAATGCCAGCACGAGGTAGGGAGGGAAAGCCAGGGCCCCTCTGTGCAAAGGGAGAAAGTGTTTTCCTAACCTCGGTGGCATGGAAACACAAGCAGTTAGAGAGAAAGAAGCCCCAGTAGGGTTAATTAAGTGTTGCGTTTAAAAGGTGGAACCGAATGGAATTGCTCTGTGGTTATTGAAGCTAGCTTTTCCTGCTCTCGAGGGTTGGGTGCCTGTGCTGTTCGGGATGGGAAGGCAATCTGGAGGGGTGCATTGATGTGGACCTGGCCATGGGGTTTGGGAGAGCAGTCATCACTCCTCTGAGCAGTGTTTTTGCTCACCAGTGAGCCATGGTGAAGGCAGTGTGCTATATGTATGATCAGAGAAGATGCAGGGGTGGAGGGTCCCTTCCTTTCTACTCCTTTTCCCATCACCTTGACCAGAAGATGTGTCTATGAAACCAGCACCTGCTGGAGGCTGAGCTAACCAGGCTGGTGCATATGTAGAGCAGTGTGTCAGGTCCTGCTGTGTCACCTCCTGCTAGTGCTCATTCTGGCTAATTAAGCGGGGTCTAAATAGCTCAGGCAGTGCCCTGCGCTGATGTGGTCGCCCAGCTTGGCGTTGGCTTGGGTTCTCCATCAGCCAGAGGAATTGGTGGCTGGGCAGTGCAGACATCCCTAAAGGCTGTGGCTCGGTCGTCACCGGGGTTAGGAACCTGTGACTTGAAATAATCAGGGCTGTTTCCTGTGGTCTGGATGCCATCGAGACTGGAAAATTCAAAGTAATCTTGTTTGGTGTCTGGCTGCACCTTGCTGGAGGGGAGTTCTGTTCCGCTAAAAACACACAGCGATGTGTGCCAAAATGAGAGGTTTCATGTACAAAGCAGAGCAGGGTCCTTCTCTCAGCATCAAAACAGAGCTCCTGGCCTCATCTGGTCACAGCCTCCTCGCCAGTATTTCAGCAGGATAGGTTATATCTCGCTGGTATTTTGGCAATAGAGGATGACTTGCAATAACTCAGGTTTTCTTGAGGTTGTCCTTTCACCTGACTGTCTTTTCCCTTCTGTCTTCTGTGCTTCTGCTGACTGACTTTATTATCTTTGCTATTTCTAACCCTCTTTCTGGTCCTTGTCGGAGCTTGATTTCTGCTGGGGGGGAAGATGGAAAAGGTCAGGCTCTCGCTAGCGAAGCTTATTTAATTTGTTTGCTGCATCTGTGGGCAAATTTGCATGTATGTTGCTGGTATGAACAACCAGGACCCTCCCTACGGTTGCTTATTTATTTACCTCTTCACTTCTCCCTGTTTTTCTTTTCTCCCGTCTGGCCCAGTATTCCCAGTTTTTACCTCTCCTTCAAGAGAAAAGCTTGGTGGACTCCAAACAGTAAATAAAACTGACATTTGCAGCAGTCAGTCTGATGCAACAGGGCTGGGATGCGGCAGCACTTCTTTGTTTGGCCTTGTTTCTACTCTTTATTTAAAGCCTCTTTTAATCAGGAGCTAATGACAACTGTTGGTTGCGAGAGCTGATGCACAGGAGAAAAAAAAACCCCACCAGTTTGCATTCAAAATAATGCAAACCATTATAAATAGGAAGATCTGCAAAGATATAATCAAGCTAAATTGCCCATTGTTAGCTCTCACCATAGATGATTTCTTGCCTCTGCTGGCTGGGTTCAGGAAAAACGTGTTCTCTCTTTATCCCAGTTACAAACCTATGCAGCAGCAGCTGGTCACTGCACGAGTGGGTTTTGCTCTGGTTTTTGTGTGGATCAAGCAAATGTTTTGGTGGCTTGGATGTTGCCATTCCAATTGGCTCATGGAAATTAGAATCATAGAATCCTATAACGTGTTGAGCTGGAAGGGAACCTCCAGGATCATCGAGTCCAACTCCTGTCCTATGCAGGACACCCCAAGAGTCACCCCATGTGCCTGAGAGCATCATCCAAACGCTGATTGAGCTCAGGCAGGTTTGGTGCTGTGACCACTGCCCTGGGGAGCTGTGCCAGTGCTCAATCACCCTCTGGGGGAAAAACTTTTTCCTGACATCCAACCTAAACCTCCCCTGATCCAGCTCCCTGCTGTTACCCCGAGTCCTGTCATTGGTCACAGGAGTGAAGAGATCGGTCCCTGCCCTTTCTCTTCCCCTTGGGAGGAAGCCATAGACTGCAAAGAGGTCACCCCTCAGCCTCCTCTTCTCCAGGCTGAACAATCCAAGTGACCTCAGCCACTCCCCATAGCTCATCCCTTCTAGACCCTTCACCATCCTCGTGGCCTCCTCTGGACATGCTCCAGCAGTCTGATGTCCTTTTTGAACTGTGGAGCCCCAGACTGCACCCAGTACTTGAGGTGAGACCACACCAGTGTGGAGTAGGGTGGGACAATCACTTTCCTGATCAGGCTGGCCACGCTGTGCTTGATGCACCCCAGGACACGGTTGGCCCTCCTGGCTGCCAGGGCACACTGCTGGCTCATGTTCAGTTTGCCATCAACCAGGACCCCCAGGTCCCTCTTGAGCTGTGCTGCTCTCCAGCCACTCATTCCCCTGTCTGTCCACACCACCAGGACTGTCCCATCCCAGGTGCAGAATCCAGCACTTGCCCTGGTTAAACTTCACGTGGTTGGTGATTGCCCATCTCTCCAGCTTGTCAAGCTATTGGCTAGCATCTCTCTAGCACCCAGCATCTCTCTAGCTTGCCAAGGAATTGTCTAGAAGACTTCTGCCACTCTCTCTCTGCTGCTGAGCTGACCCCATAAGGTAGACTCATCTCCTCAGGGAGTGTGTTGCAGAAGGACGTGAAGACGTCTTGCAACAAGTCGAAGCAGCAACCTGCCAGGAAAACAGCTATGATTTGGGAATGGCGAAACTCTCTCTGCCTGCAGATGGTATGCAGTAAGCTCTAGATTTTAATGACTTGGTGCAATTTATCCTATTGAAAGTAGCTGAGCCTGTAAAGAACTGGTAGCTGATGCTGAAGTCTCCAAACAGATCATAAAACACTTGGGTGTTTTTTTGTTCTGATTTTCCTCAACTGTGTTGCACATGAATGCAGCATGGAAGCTGCATGCTTTTGCATGCTTTTATTGAAATAGGGTATTGTGGAGATGGCTTGTGAGTTGGGCAACGATATTCTGGGCTTCTGATTGTTCTGATAAATACTCCTGAAATCCTTAAGTTTTTGAATAATATTTTTTTTCAGGTAGTTCTCAGAGAAGTGCAGGTGTCTTCAGTTACAATGAAAATATCACAACATGATGAAGCCCTCATGGTTATGGAAGGCAAGCATTGCTTGAGAGTATTATTTTGCTCCCAAAACTTGGTCTTTTACTAGTGTATTCTCAATTTGTATCTCTCTCAAAGCATTTTTCCCTTTGCAGAGCAACCTTTGCTGAAGCGTGATAGTGTCCTGAGGGTTAAGTGACCCAATTTAATCTGTGCTGCTTTCTTCTCTCTAATCTCAGAAGGCAGAGACCCTGAACTGAAGAGTATATAAAAAGATTCTAATTAGCACAGGACAAATAATAAAAAAAGGCCTCGCTGAAAAGGAGATTGATTTCAATATTTTAAATTAACAAAAGGTGGAGTTAGACCAAACTGCAAGTGTGGCACTTACCCAAATGCTCCACAGCATCTTTTTTTTTTTCCTTTTTTGCCTAGTTCTTGGTAGGAAGGCAAGCTCCTGGGTGGAGATAGAGCTCTCATCAAAGAGTTGCCTTGTTTGGACATGCTGACAAGTCACTGATGTCCTTGTCAGCTGTAAATGTCAACCTGACTGTCAGAAAGCAGCTACGTATGAGAGAGGTGAAAGTGTCTGGTCTCACCTCCTGGCCCCTCGTGTGGCCTGCCTGTGACAGGCAGGGAAGTCTTCCTTTCATGAGCAGCTGGGAAGGCCACTGGCTCGTGGCTGAGCATGACATTGAAGTCTTCTGGTGTGCAAAGAGGTTGTTTCAACCCCTCTCTCATCATGGGCTTGCTCAGAAGGTCTTCATAAGGAAGAGCTGCTCTTAACCTGCCTTCAGCTTCCCTTCCATAGAGGACAGACACCCCTGGAAAGATGATTTTGGAGTACTCTTGGAAAAAGGCCCTGAGCATCTGGGATTAGCCACTAGGACGTGACAGCTTGGAGCATCTTTGGCCAAATACCCAGTGAGCTGGTGCATTTTTGATAGGTTGAGAGGCAGAGTTGTGCTGGTCACTTGGGGAACTCTTTCCTCCCCCTGCAATTGTTTGGCTGAGCCCCCATTCATCTTTATTGCTGTTTTTCTAATTCTTCCCTAATGACAGTGATTATTCCAAATGGGGCACATTTCGTGTACTACGGAAATGATTTCCAGGCCCAACTGTCTCTTTCAGTGCTCGAAGGATGATGAAAAATGCTGCTGTTTAGAAGTAAGGTTTTCTGTCCTCCCCACTTTGCAGGTTAACACAGAACTGGAAATAAAGTAGTAAAATTCCTCACTTTATTACGTTGCAATAATTAATTATCTCTCTAGCAACATGCACTGATGTCATAAATACGGGAATTCAACATCACAGCTGGATGGTAGAAGAGCTAATAGATAAATGGGGAGAAAGGCTATTTTTTTTAAAATGCTCAAATATCTGCAGTAGTTAAGGAGACAGATTACTAATAAAATAATACTTTGCATAGTTTCTCTTTGGCTGCCACACTCCCCTTTCGCCTGAACCTTCTCCATTACATAGGTCCTGCATGTTCCTGCTGAAGAAGTTTTCTGAGCTGCTGGTTTGCCTCTCCATCTGCTCAGAGCACTGGGTTATCTCCTGCTTGCTTTTGTAGTGATAGGTGGAAATGCAGGCAGCAGGGCTCCTCCTGGCAGGAGGAATACTTTTGGCTTTGGCAAAGCCACTCTGCTAGGGATGGTTCTCCAGGGGGGTGGAAGGACATGGATCTTGAGAAGGGAATGCAGTTGGGTTGGGCATAGTGTGGGACAGGAGATGGCCAGAGTCAGAGGAGCTGGAAGAAGTGAATTTTGGCTGTGAGAAGGCCAGGATGCTTTGCTTAATGTATGTGCCAGTAGTCACGACTTGTCTGACTTTTAGGAGTCCTGGGCTATCTCCGGAGGTCTTGGCTGATCTGGGCCACTATCTCTGTCTTTCCTTGGCCACCTGTGCATCAGACTTGCACTGAGGCCTCTGCAACAGGGCTCGGAGAGAAGAAGACTCTTTCTCCCCATCTCCCAGGAACTTGTAGCAGATGTGGTGTCCTAAAAACGCAGCAGCAAGGGTTTGAGGCGGTAGCTGCAAAACTGGGCTGGGAAGAGGCTGAGTAGTTGTTTCAAGGGAAGAAATACGGCAAGGAAAGGCTGTAATTGCACTGCAGGTTTAAAGCTCCCCAGAGGCTGAGACCTGGTGCTTTTCTAGCTCTTTTTTGTCAGATAGTCTATTCACCGAACAATTTTGTTTTGCTATTTGTTTGCCACCATCGGCTGTGAAGCTGATCAATTATTACCAGCCCAGCACAGTGCTTGAGGAGTGTCGGCACTCTCCATTGAATAATTTATTCAGTTAATCTATTCTGATTTCTGGCCCTTGGCAGGTCCCAGGCGGGGTACAGTATGCCTGTGTGGAGGAGTCTGGGTGTGCAGCACCGCTATTTATACAGCATCCCAGCGACGGGAAGTGCTGCGCCGATGTGCTTGGTGGGGTGAAGAGCTTCTGTGATCTCAAAGAGAGTGTGTTAGGGTGCCAGACACTGCGTTCTGCTTCATACAGAAGGACAAGGCTTTGGGATGCTCGCTTAGTCTTGCACTGAGGTGGAGCAGAGAAAATTCACAGCAGGGACGTGACCCACACCCATAGGTGAGCAGTTGGGATGAAGATGCTGAGGGTTGAAACCTTTCTTTGGGCCAGCCCAGATCACCTGCCACACAGCATCTGCTGGGAAAAGGCCCAAAATATTGCTGCTCTGCTCCATATGTAATGAACTGCCATGGCCAGGCCTGGGAGGGTTTGACTCAGTGCAGGACACTGCACAAACTTCACTTCATAAATCAGCGCTCTCTGCCTGGGAGATGTGCAGGAAAGGGTTAAGCTGTAAACCAACCTGCCTTGTTCTATATAAATTAAACAAACCCTTAACACAGTAATATTTTTATTTCCGTAAAAAAGTGTGTTTTGGTAGCACGTACAAAGTTTCAGCTATTCTAAACCACTGAGATTTCACAGCCAAGCTTTCGTGTTCCCAGCAGAGAAGGAGGTGAGATACTCAAAGAATCTCTGTTCTTATTTCAGCACTGCACTCGCCAGCCAAATTTTCAACAGAGCCCAGTTTGCTGACATAAATGGGGTTGCTGATGTGCCCAAAGAGAAGGAAGTGCTGGGGAACACTCCCTGGGTCCAAGTCTCTCCCCGCTTTATCTTTCTGTTCCATATGTTTCCTCTGTAATGAGAGGAATTATTTATCATTAAAGTGATATATAATGTAAAAATTAAAGTTAATGAATGCTTAAATTAATTTACTGACAAAAATAAATGTCTGTCCTTCAGATCCTATAAATTTAATTGGAGTGGGCTACAGCTTAATTAACATGTATTGATTGTAGCCCTGTGCTGCATCTATGGGTGGGTGGACTGTGCAGCAGTGTTGGGAGAAATTGTCCTCGCAGATGAAGGTGCGTTAAGATTTGCTGATAAAGTTCTGACTAATTGTCTTGTGAAGAGACAGAAAAGCCTTTGGTCTCAAGCTGTTTTCTCTGCAGAAAGCTTAAACAAAGTATGTTGTTTAAAATTAGGGCTAAGAATTGGCACAGCCGCTTTATAGATGGGAAGAGAATTTCTGCTCCAAAAATATTAATGATCTGAATCATTAATTAAGCGCACGAAGAAGACAGAAAATTGGAAGGAAGTTCCAAGTAAATAAAGAAGTTGACCCAACTGGAAATCTTTTGGAGAAAAAAAAAGGTAGGCTTTGGTTTGGTGTCGGCTCCCTCTACTCTTTCCCCCAGGCAGGTGTCCCCTCTTTCCTGGTGGGGAGAATGAGCGTGATGTCAAGGGGCTGGCTCCAGGCGCGTGTCCCTCTGGTCCCAACAATGCCAGGGACCTGGGGACAGAGGTGGAGGCTGAGCCTGTGTTGGGGCTGCTGCAGTCTGAGCCACGTGGTGGCATTTTGGTCCCCTGTGAGGGAGGTGTTGGGAGATTGGAAACGGCCTGAAATTGCAGCAGGGAAGATTCAGATTGGACATCAGGAAACATTTCTTCCCTGTGAGGGTGATTGGGTGTGGGAATGGGTTGCCCAGGGAGGTGGTGGAGTCACCGTCCCTGGAGGTGTTCAAGAGGTGTCTGGATGTGGCGCTGGGTGATGTGGGTGAGTGGGGATGTAGATGGGTGATTGGACTGGATGAACTTGAAGGTCTCTTCCAACCTCGATGATTCTGTGATTGGCTCACAGATGAGCACCTGCTGTGGGCTGGTGGGAGGAGGTGACATACTGAGGCCCCTTCCAACCCAAAATGTTCTGGGAGCCTGTGAGGCCTCAGGGCAGGTGCTGTGCAAAGCCCCTGCAAGCTGGAGCCTTTAGGGCAAGGAGAGAGGAGGCAGTGCTTGCTCCCTCGACTTGATGCTAAAGGCTTTGTGCCTGACCAGTGAAGGACCTGCTCCCAACCTTTATAAATCGATCTCTTTAAAGACAACCTTGTCTTCTCTGGTGTTAATATTTTATGTCTTGTCAATACCATGAATTAACAGAAGATGTGCCACATCCCACCTCACAGCTGCAACCCACAAGCTGCTTGGCCTCCTCCAAGTGATTCAGGGTGCTTTTCCCCAGGGAGCTTCTGCTCTGTGTAGCATGAGGGGTACCCACAGGAGCCTCTTGGACCTTTGGAGCAGGTTTTTGGTGTCTAAGGGCCATCCTGTTAGGAAAAGGGTTTGGGTAGCACAGGCCCCATCCCAACTGGGAAAAGTCTCTGGCAGCCCCTCTCATTCCTATCGCTATGGATGCAGGAATGCCCAGAAAAGGGGCTTGCTGTTGGGAGGTCCATGGGAGCATAGCAGAACATAAACCTGCCGGAGTGGAGGAGTCCCGTGCTGAGCTGGCAATGCTGTTTGCTGCCTGGCTCTTCCTGGTTGAAGGAGATGGAGGGGAAGTGGGAAGGGTGCAGGGCACCTCTGATCCCCTCTGCTCAGCACCCAACTTTTCTTGGCCCTTGAGGATTTGCTGAATGCCAGCAATGCCTCGGGACCTTGCACCATGATGGGACCCCATGGCAAACTCACAGCTCCCTCCCTTCTCCCCTGCGTTGGTCTTCTTGGGTACCAAGGGCTCCTGGGCACATCATGGCATGGATTGGAGGTTAGCCAAAATCAACATCCAGTGGGACCATTGATGGTGAGCTGGCATAGCTCAGGGCCGACTGCTGGCAATTGGCTCTTGGATGTGTGTCTTTGGCACTGTGCTGCCTGCAAGGGAGAGAGCTGCTGAGCATTTGTGTTCTTCTTCTCTTTGAGCCTTGGGTTTGAGCAGATTTTTTTCCCATAGCACAAACTCCTCTTTCTCCAGACAGATTTATTTTTTTTAATTGAATCATATAGGTGCGAAGAAATAAAAAAACCCCATTGCTCTAGACTCTCAGCAAAATGTTTATAAATTCTGATTCAGAGGCAAAAGTGTGAAATAAAGTAAGAGGGAGGCTTTTATTAGGGCTTGGAGGGTGCCATCTCTCCTGAGCTGGAAGAGCCTTGTAGCTGCCTTCTGCCAGCGGTTTCCGTGCAGGGGATGGGGAAGGAGTGAGCAGCAATGCTTTGGGGAGCCCTCCACCCCCTCTTCTGCACCTAAACCCAACTTTTGCAACTCAACATGCTGCTTCTTGCCTCGCAGTGGGGCAAAGGTGTTACAAAAGCAGCCACAAGCCTATAGCTAATGAAGTGTTTGATGTCAGGTATGAGCCACTTGACCCTTGTGTCTGGGAATCTCTGGCTGGGGCGTGGGAGCACCAGTCCTTCCCATAGCTGCTCCCTCTGACCTATATCCCCCCCCAAAGCCTCTGCAGGCGATCCCAGGAGCCATTACCCACTGGTCCCAGTCCCTGTGCTGGGCAGGCTGCACACAGCTGTTCACTGCACGGCCACAGGAGATGGGTTAGCCCTCGGATTTCCTGGGCTCCTGAGCATTTTTGGGCAGGAGTAACACTTAATACTGTATCTGTGCTTTCTCATATTTCACCCAGCATGATCCATTGCTGCGTGGGATAAGGATGTCCTTGTTCCTCCTGAATTTGGCTAATTAAAGCTTTCCTGTTGGCCTACCTCTTCAGGAGGGGTATTTTGATTCACCCAGCAGAATTGGGTAAATAGAGACTCCTTCCAACTCATTCAAGCCCATCCCTCGCGTTGTCCCTTTTTATTAATGTGGTGCACAGGCAATGCTTTCCTGGAGCCTTTTTTTTTTTCTCCAATATATTGAATAAATTCTACATCAGGAAGGAAAGTAACTTGCAATAATGAACCATCAGTGGGTATTTAAGATTGCTTTAATGGGTCACATCGATGTAATCTACACTTTCTCCTGGGAAGATCATACTGGGCCATAACCTTAATTCATATTTATGTCAGAAGAAAATATACAGTAGAAATGGCTCAGAGCATTTCTCTGCTGAGCAGCCAGATATAAATGTGCCGATCTTCAAGAAATATGCTAGGGTTTGGAGGAGGGGAGAGGAATTATCAGGTGGTTAGGCCATTTCTCTCTTGCATGGCAAAGTTCCTAAATAACCATTTTTTTTGCCTCAGAATGTAACCCAAGGAGATGTGTGTTCACGGACCCAGAAGCGTGCAAGGTTGAGCAATTTTAAGATTACTTTTAGGAGCCTCTTTATCATATTTCTCTTTTTTCAGTGCTCTGCTTTGCATGTGGCCTAAAGAGGTGTGTGGGCATGAGAGATGCCCACAGGTAGGCTGGTTTAAAAAAAGAAATCAGAAGGGAAGGAGAGGCCAGTCAGAGTTACACAAATAAAAGTGACTGAACACAATATAATCAATAAGGTTTGACCTTCCAATCGTGTCCTTATGCCCATTATTCCTTGTTGCTCAGACTGTTCTGAAGGCCAAGAGCCAGCTCAGACTGGGGTATTAAAAGCATTTATGTTGTCTGCGAGAGAAAAAAGATGAAAATTGTATTTAAACCCATTCCTCTTGGCCAGGACAGGCAGTTCTGTCTTGATCCACCACTGCAGGAAGATGAGATAAAGTTGCAACTCGGTCAAGATAGATTGAGGGTACAGGGGAAGGCAATGAAAATAATACAAATTATTGGAGCTGTCTCCGTGAGGCTGGGAGGAAGGGACAAATATGACTAATGCCGCGTGAATGATTTGCAGAAAATTATTTCTTCGACAAACTTTGCCTTTATGGAGGTAAACTGTCAAAGGCCACAATGCAAGGTTTCTGATGTGTTCATGAGTCAGAATTATTTAATGAGGAACTAAAGCACCCGTCCCCCAGGCCTTCGAGCTGGGTTACCCAGGGGACTAATGCTCCTCTCGGCGAGAAAGAAACTCAAACAGCAGCTCCAAGCAAGGAGTGCTTGTTCTTGAGGTCCCTCCAAGCTCTTCCAGATAAAATTCAGCCACTGAATTTGAGGCTTTTGGATTACAGGGAGTACGTATGCAATGCTAGGGGATGTGAAGCCTAAATGCAAACAAGGGGGTTGTTAGTGCAAGCATCCAAGTGTTGAATTTTGATTCTGAGTTGGATTTGAAGTGCTCCGGTTTGATAGATATTTTAGTGGTTTGTATCTACCCGTTGTATTTTTCACTTCTGATATACTCTTCTGCTTTTGTTCTTTCTGTCAGCCTTGTGATACACCTGTGAGAAGAATCATTTTGTCAGCCACTTGTTCGGTGTGATTATCTCCAGCAGAAAGCCAACAACTAAAAATTAGTGGTTTTGCAGAAATGCAGGCTAAAGAACTGCTTTTTTTTTAAGGAAAAAAAGAACATAAATTTGTTGAAAAATAGGGTTTCAGGTCAGTGGAAATTACTTGTGTTGAAAAGCTACAACAGAAAGTAGCAATTTTTTAAAAAACTGAACCATTTCTTTGTGCATTTTTGAAATGAGATGCTTTGACTTCTTTTTGAAGCGATGTTTTGGAGCCTCGATGAAGCTAATGATAACTTGAAAAAAAACCCCAGGTTTTGTGCTTCCTGAGTGAATATTTTTTTCCTATTTTTGTCCTTGCTTTTAATTTTGTTGAGGAAGAAATAAGCAAAGCTTTTTGTCTTGAGTTGCCTCAAATGACCCCACCTCCTTGACCAAATCATAAAACTCCAAGTTACGTGGTTATTAACTGCTTGAAGACCCCATGAAAAAAAAACACAAGGCAAAAGGAAAGCTGCTTGGAGAGGAAAACCATCTGCTGGGTTGCAAGATGTCCGTGAAGCATGACTTGAAATGGAGACACCAGTGCAAGCCAGGAGAAACAGTGATGATAGAGACACCTGAGCAGTCCTCAGGCTGTCTTAGTTCAAAAGAGGAGTGCCTTAAAATAACTCCTGCCAGCGTGGCAGAGCCTGGGGGTGTCTTGGATCCCTATTTGCATGGCCACCAAAAAAATGGATGCCCCAGAAGCTGCTGGAGGAAGAGCGTCTGGAGCTGAGATGACATGTGGGCTGAGCTGTAGAATGGGTACCAGGGACCTGGGCTTTGCTGCACCCCTGCTGTGAGAAGGCTTTGAAGCCTCCCCTCTGGTCGCTGAGCAGGTATAACTTTAAGGAGTGTGTCCAGGGAGCAAGAAAATGGCTTGTGCTTGGATGGAAATTGCTGATTTGAAGAATTATGTGAAAGAAGACTGCTTTTTCTCCTCGTTTTCCCAACCAGGAGATTCATGAGGTCGCTGGGTGAGTTTAAGGGACCCTGCAGTCTTTTCATCATATTGATGGGTGGATGGATTTTGTTTCTTGGAGTATGTATAAGACTTTAATTAAATCAGAAGTACGCTCTCTGCAATGGTTCCCTGCTGCTTATCAGCCTCTTAAGGCCTTGATTCATTGCTCAGTATTATTTTTCCGGGCTAAAATAAGCTTTAAAAACTTGTTACTGGAGAGATTAAAGTTCTAACATAAACAAACTCATATGCATGTTGTTTTTGCATGGAAGATGCTTGTAACATCATATTTAATGTTGCAAACAAAACCATTGCTTATAGTGAACTTTGCAGCCTGGGTGCCTTTGAAAGGGGTGGTATGGACCCTGTTTGATCTTGCGCTATTCAGGGCTTTTGTTTCCATTTTGTGGCTCTTATCTAGTAAACAAAGACTCCTTTGTATGCCTGGATGTCACCCACAGAGCTCTGCAGAAATGGGAGACGGCTCAGGAGGGTGCAAGGCACGGGTTCAGGGGCAAATGGAGATCAGGGGTGTAAGGAGCACTTTTGCTTTGAGGTTTGGCTCATCGCAGTGGAGACTGGAGGTGACTGATTTGCTTTCCCCACGTGCCATTTGATTTTGAAGTGGTTCCAGACTGCACCCAGCAGACTGGGGGCTGAAGCCACTGCTGGCACAGTCGTTGCTGTTGAATTTGCCAGAAATGTGCAATGCCTCACCCAAAATGGAGAGGTGCAATAGCTATCCTTCAAGTGAAAATGGGACAGGCTGGTGTGTGCATCCCCTCTGCCAGCCAGCAGGGAAAGAAAGAAATACCACACACAGAGCTTCAGCCGTGCATCAGAGGGCAGGGAGGAGAGGGAGAGGGCAGTGCAGAAGACAGCTTGTTCATTTGTTAGCTTGAGGGATGCATCATGCTTGGAGCTGCGGGTCAGATGGGGGTGGTTGGTAGGGGAGGGCTCTCTCAGGCTTGCTCTTGGCATGCAACGACCTGATCCACTGGAAAGCTTGTGGCCGAGAGCTGCTTAGGAGGCTTTCTGCTGGTTGCTGATGCCTGCTGGAGAGGAAAACCCAACAGAAGCAATGGGGAGGCTCCGAGGATCCCGTGCCACGAGCCACTTTGACTTGTGCCACCACGCAATGCCATGCACATCCCTGGGGCACAGGGCAACCCTGGGCAGCCCCTGGTCCTGAGCCCTTGCATGGCATTGCCCCGTGGGATGGGAGGCAGGTACCCCCTGGTCCTTTGAAAGGCAGAGCTGCTAAAAAGCCACCCCTCAAACCTGGCTGTCTCCAAAGCCACCCCTGAGTGGTGGCAGTGCTATTTTGCGAGGCTCTCATGGTGGCAACCAGAGCATCAGCCCTTTTGGCCCATGTGCACAGCTGGGAGGGTGCAGGAGTGAACCAGGCAGTCACTGCTGCTGTGTGTGAGCACATTTCTCTAATGTACTTATCTCTTGTTTCTGAAAAGGTTATACAAGTAAATAATCCTGCCATAACACAGTGTCCTCACAGGCCCTGCGTAGCTCCACTCTCGCCGAGGCTGACTTGTGGTGATTAATACACTACAGAGGGAAATGATTTTCTTTTTAAAGAGAGCAAAGAACTAAAGCTGAGAACGTGCCTCGAAGCAACTTGTTCCCTTCATGTCCCCCGTGCTCGAGGCTGATTAGCTTTTGTTTCTTCCTCCAGCCTTAACTGGGGGGAAACGCTGTGGTTTTTTCCCTCCACCTCTGCTACGCTGATGCCCAGCGGTGTGAGAACTAGCAAGTGGCTGCACACGTTGGGAGGTGACCTTGCTCTGCCCTGAGATCCCTCCTTGCAGGCCTGGGCTGTCCTGAGGAAGCTGGCAGCATCCCTGTGGACCAGGTAAGCAATGTCAAAGCCTCTTCCTGCACCCCGTGTAAAGTCTGGGGAGTCTGGAGAGGGGATGTGAGTGGGGATGGAGCACAGAGCTGGGCAGGGGAGGTGCAGGACAGGCAGAAACGTCTCACCCCCTCCCTTCCTGGCAGTTGTGTTGTACTGAATTTGTGTTTATGCTGCTTCTGTCTTTGTAATGCATCTTTTAGCACTCTTCCAGAGAGCTGTATTGAGTAGTGCCTTGGGCTGTAGCAAAGATGTGGGAGACCACTGGGGGTTGGGTTGGTGCTGCCCAGTGTTTCTCTGAGCACAGTGTGGCAGGGTACCAAGCACAGGCAATACAGCTGCCAGGTACCTTATGCCCTAGGGGCATAGCAAAATGCACCTTGGTAATGTTCAAATGCAGTGAGCTGGTTCCCACCACCATAGTCTTCTGCTGAAAGCACAGACACACACCTGCTTTACAAAAATAAGGAGAATAATGAAAACTGTCCCTTTTTCTTCAAAAGTTCTTAATACTGCACTCTTCTCCCTCCATCCCATACGTGTAAATTATCATGCATAGGATTTAAGTTCTCTGGTTTGGCATTCTCTGATTTACCAGAAATGCTTTGTCTTTGTGGAGCACAAATGTTCCCCTGAGCCATCAAGCTCTATTTAATCCCCCCAGATGCACCTTCTTCAAAACTCTTCTGACCTTTGAAAGCTTTGATTTGAGAGGGGAAAATCTTCCACCCCAGGGTGGATGCTGCTCCCCACGTGGGGATGCTGCAAAATAAATTCCATCATGAGGAAGGGAGAGGAGTCTGTTCCTGCTTCCTAGATTTAGCTGTGCCATTAGCTGGACCCTGCACATAAAGCTAATTTTATAATTTGTAAATGTAGCTGAGTGGGTTTTATAGAGGAATGTTGGGAAGTGATGAAATACCTTCAATAGATTTATAAAGAAGTTTAATGCATAAAGCTCTCCCCCCACTTTCACCCCCTGCCTCTGTCTAGGAGTTGCACACAACAGAAACATGTCCATGGTAAGGGCTTTGTGGCCAGCACTCACGCCTGTAATTTTCCTTTTACAAGACAGTTTTACAACGTTGAGAAGAATGGAAAAGCTGCAAGGCAGGCATGCCCAAGATATTGTGCTCCTGGAAAGTTTGGATGGGCTCCAGGCAGTGTTTGGTGGCAAAGGAAGATGAAGGTCTTGGAAAGAACAAAAATAATCAGATGAGCCCTCATCCCACAGTCTTGCTGTCCCTGTGAGCTGGGAATGTTGGAGGAGTACGGGAGGGACGGAAAAGGTGTTCCTGCAACATGATGTGTCTGAGGGTGAGTTTTGACTGCATCACCAAGAGCTTCTTATGTTCCACTCTATTGAATTTTCCCTATGTAGTGAAAATAAGCCATCCCATCACCTGCAGGACTAAAAACCTGCCTTTGCCTTGCCATTGGGTTCATCATGGAGTTCCTGTGTGGTTTGTCTGGACTTTAACTGGCTTATCCTCTGAATTGGAAAGAAATGTCCCCCCTGCCTGCTCTCACCAGAGAGGATAACATTTGTGATACCCAGTGATGGTTTTTCGGGGGGTCTCTTCCAATCTTTTGGGATGTAGTTAAAATGGACTGACTGGCTTGGAAATGATTAGCAAAGGGATGGACAGATGGATGCTGTGATCACATGCACCCTGTTTCCTTAGGAAACCGGGCTAGGGAACATGCCAGGATACAACACAAAACCCATAACATGAGCCCTGGCCCTTTACAAGCGCTCAAGAGATGCTACGGGGTCAGGCAAAGGGTTATGGGCTTAGACATCTGGATTAGCAGGCTGAGGCCAGGCTGATAATCAGCATTCATAGAGCAGCCTTATCATAACCGGCAGCAGCCCTCCTCTCCCCCCTCTTTATCACCCAAGGACCGAGCAAACGCTTTGGCCAACTTTCCTCCTCAGCTCTCCACTGGGGTTTATCAGAAGATCTCGCCTGGTGTGGAGGAGGCTCCTCCCAGGCCAGCTTGCCTGTCTCTGGCTCAGCAGCTTGCAGATTAATCTCTGCGTTAAGACCTTACATACCTGAAAAGTGTTGGAGGGTGACTCAGAGCTGGAAGGATTGCCTGAGTGTATTTTTCCACTCCATCTCTCTGTTTTTTATGTTCTTGGTTGTGTTTTCTTTTAACGATTCCCAGCTTGGACTCTTCCCTGATTTTTTTTTCTTCTTCTTTTTTTTTCTCCATCTTTCTATTGAACACTGATGGAAAAAGAGAGTGCTTTCCTCCTGCCTACTTAAATCTTTGGCTGACTTGCACAGAAAAAGTCACACTTACTGCTGCTCCCAAAGCCTTCAAATCATCAGGAAAGAGGGGAGGAGGGAGCTGTGAAGGGAAGGAAATAATTTGTAAAGGCGCAGAGTGAAGAATCACCTTCCTTTAAGCTCATGATCCGTCTGTGTTCATACAGATTGCTGTCTCTGATCTCTTTCTTTCCTCTGCCCAATATCTCTTTTCTATTATCTTTCCTCTGCCTTTGCCATCGGATCTGTGGTGTGGCTCTGCTGCTGGGACATCCTGCTCCCACGGGAGTTTGAATAAGGACGCTGGGACTCGAAGATGCAGATTATTGACAAGAAATCATTACTAAAACCTTTTAATGCATCTTCTGTAATTGATACAGCAATGAGGGGAGGGTGGTTTTTCCTGTAGACTCAGGGGTTTTTTTTCTTCCCCCCTAATGTCTTTAAAAGCACTGAGCGTGGTGTCCTCTCTGGTCATTTCCTGATGGGGTAAAACACATTGGTGCCAGATGCTCTGGGGTCTGTAAATATTGCCCTGTTTGCTACTTGTGGATGACTACACTTGCAGGGAAAGCAGATGGAGTCCAAAATACTGAGCAGCAGCAGCAGACCCCGAGGGGCAGAGAGCTCACTCCCAGCTAAGCACCATCCTCTGTGTACTACTGGGGACCCCCTCTTAGCTACCAAGCTGCTTGGTCACCTGTGTGTGGGTGCAGCCCAAATTGTGGCCTTACTGCCCTGATTTAAGCTGGGTGGATCCTACAGGGGAGAAAGCCAGAGAGGTGCTCTGAATGGGGCTGAAAACCCCTGTTACCTGGGCCACTGGGAGAAGAAGTGGCCTGGCTGGAGTCGGGGCACTGGTGCTGGTGGCCGTAAGGAGCCCAAGGAGGGGTGTGGGATGGGGGTCCATTGGTGTGAGACTTGGCAAAGCCCCCATTTCCTCAAAAGTCTATCTTCTGAACATCTCCCTTGGCTTTTTTGCTGGTATCTGTTGCTAGGAGATAGAAAACATGGTCCCTTTTGAAGCATCTTCAGCCACACTACCTTCCTGGAGACCTTCTACTTTATGCAGTCTTCTCTGCTCAGACTCATCCCTTTCATCTTTTGCCTCTTGCCTTCACACACTGCTTAGGAAGGACTCACCTCCTGGTGCACCATGTTTCTGTGCTCTCTGTGGGGTGCATGCTACCCACAGTGCTGCAAGCCTGCTCCCCAAGCCCCCTGATCTTAATTATCATGAGATTCAGCAGCAGGCACCTGTCTGTGAACTTAACTCCTGTGCCAGATGTTCAGGGATGGAGGAGCCAGGACAAGGAAAAAACAGTCCCTTTGGCATGTGTGTAACTCCTTCTGCGTGTAGATAGGGGCCACACAGGGACCTCCACCACCTCCTTGGTCAGGACTTTGCCTGCAGGATGTGCAATGGCTTCTCAACCCTCTGTGGGCATTTCCCTGCTCGGTAGGCTTTGGGTGGGCATCAGCCCTGCTTCAGATGAAAGCTTTATGGTTCTGCTGTTAGGAAGCCAGGCAGCAGACAGGTTTCCCTTACAGGGTTAAAAAAAGAAAAGGGAGATGAAGGGTACTGCAGCGGCACAGATGAGAGCAGGGGTGATTATGTGGGTAGGGATGTTTGCCCCAGTTTTGGGCTCTAAATTGCTGTGTCCTTTTAAAAAAATACAAAAAAAAAAATCAAGCAAAATGTCTAAAAAAAGAAGAAACCTGTTCTCAGTCTCAGACATTCGCTTGCACACGCAGAGCAGGTGGACACTTAGGGCAGCAAAATGTTTAGTGGTCGCCTAGTGACATTTTCCAGCTTGCCTAAGGATGCCAGAAAAATGCACACGTGTCTGCACCGGACCCACGAGCCAGCACTGACCTATATACATGCACAATCATGCTCACAAGCAGATGCCTTCGTCCCCACCTCGGAGTGAGGGGCTGAGCCCGGTGAGGCTGTACATCAGGACGAAAAATAGCTGGTGTTTGTCCTGAGAAAATCCCCAGATCCAGGGATGTCAGTGGAGGGCTCGGGTTTGGCAGGAGCTCAGTGGGGTTGGCGTGATGTGAGGGATCAAACCAGTCTCTCCACATCCATCAATGCCCTCTGAGCGAGGGGCTCCCCGCTATGGCCAGCGACCTGCCTTGAAGGCACCAGGGGCTGGTACCTCTCCTGTGCTCTCTCCTCCTCTTGTCCACGCTGGTTTACCATGTCCCATATTTCATTGCTATCGTGGCCCGTGGCAGCCACGTTTAGCGATTGCTTGGCACATCCATCATGCTGAGGGTGTCACAGCGTGATGGCTGGTGCCTTTGTTTGATTTCCAAAAAGCCTCCCCCTAAACCACCAAACCTCAAGCCAAACCGGTTTTAATCTACCTTTAAAGCTGGAGAATTTTTCATGGGAATTTGAGAAATTTTTAGCCATTTCTTACTCTTCCCCTTTTGCAGCCTCACCCGAAGATTTTGTTTCAATGTTGTGGGCATTGAGTTCTCGGGGAATGCTTTGTCTTGGAGTGGCAGCAATATGGAAATGGAAAATAAGGGTTGATCTCAAGAGCTAAACTGAGCTGTGTAAGTCAGAAAGAAACTTTTCTAGGAACTTTTTCCATTGGGCCAGGTTGTGCAAGTGTTAACTGGGGATGATAGGGGTCAACCATCACTAAGAGGTCCTTTTGCTCTTCCACACCTGACCAGCATCAGCTCTTTAAGCCTGAATTTCACCTGTGCTTCGTATATGGGAAGTGGAAAGCTTGCTGTAGAAGGAGCAACAATAATACCCGATTTATTCTATAGGGAAGGGCTTGTCCTACCTGGCTCCCCAGCTGAGCTGCAACACATAACCCTTGCCATAACTGTGTTAGGCTCCACGCTAGCAGCAGCAAGGGCTCTCCCTCCTCTACACCTCCTCCTGCCTTCCATCACACTTGGGAACATATTGCTCGAGTTGAAACTTGAGTGAGACAAACAGCTCTCCCCACACCTGGACCCTGGGCTGCCATGGGCTGCGTGGCTGCCCTTCTGTCCCACTTAACTGCTTGGGCTAACGAGGGAAATCAATCCCACTGCCCTGGGGCTGGCCATCCATCTCTGCCAGCGCTGTCCCCTCCTCTGTGGGGCTGAAGGGGCTGGGGACAGCCTGGGCACCCCTGTGGCAAGGGGGACAACCCAAGCTTAAGTTCCCTGCCAGCATCATGCAGGAGAAAGGGCACAAGTTGTAAGGAATTGGAATGCTGCAATTAAAAGCTGGTATTTCCACAGCCTTGGATGCTTTGTGGTTGCTCTCTTGGTATTAATAATCTTCCTTTAGCTAGGAGGCATTCGTGCTCGATCTGCTTGTTTCTAGCTGAAAGAAAAGCCATTACGAAACCATCTTGTGCCCTGTGTAGCAGCCACTTCTCTCTTTTAGCAGAAATTGTTGGCTCAGAAAAGCTCCAGCAGCCCAGAAGTGTAAAATCACAAGCAAAGTGAGTTGTGTTGGAGGATGCTGGCCATTTGCTTTATTTTTAACACCCAATTTCTGCAAATCCCCCGTGGAGGTGCTTGAAAAGAACATATTTCCCCTTCTCTTTTCCTGCTAGTTTTGTCATTCTAACAAATGGTTGATGTGTTGGTTGTGTTTCTAATGCTGCTGGAAATGGTCATGGCTTTCACGTCTTTGAGCCAGCACCAAATGTAATTTCCGCAAAGAAATGGGAGTGGCTGGAGATAACTGTTTCTCTGGCCCTATCACACCCCACTACAATTTGCTCTCCTACAAATAACACCTGCCTATTTTACATCGTGACAACAGCTTTCTTTATTTATTGAATGGGTAGGGATTCTATGAGGGTATTTCAATTTTTCTCTGCTATTTCTGGCGGTTGCGCTGCAGCAAATTGGTCTCCAGCTGCACCTTTTCCCCTCCGTTTTGGCTGGAGGGAGCCTGTCTCGCTTGCTGGGTGATCAAAAGTCATCCCATGAAATAGTACCCAGTCCTGCAACGAGCCATTGGGGGATGTGGTGTTAAAATAATGCCTTACTCAACATAGATGCAATGGTGTGTGGGGGCAACATTGTGTTCCTCTGCAGCCTTGTAGAGCGCTGGCACCTCCCCTGGGTCAGTGGCCACCAAAAGAGTGATGTAGCCCTTTGCCTCTGCTTTTGGTGACACGAAGGACAGCTTGCACTGGTGCAACCTGGGGGAGTCCTCAGGCAGTTGGCTGCATTTGTTAAGCCATCCCTTTTCTGCTCATATTGAAGGAGGGCTGTGAAAAGTACCAGCATCTAGTTAGAAAATGGGAATACTAGTGGCATGAAAGATCTAGCATGATTAAGATTGTTAACCAAATATTTAAACAACAATAGAAAGTCTAGTTTCCTTAAAGCCCTGTGGATTTGCTCACCATAGCCTGTGTATCTATATTGATGCAATGTTAGCTTTTTCCATCTTTTGAAAGCTTTTCTGGTATCCTGGTTCCTACTAAAATGAGCATTAAGTGGTCCAAGTGGCTTCTTGGCTGTCACTATTGAAGTCCAATCTCCCTAGTGTTGATCACCTAAATATATCTCGCTATTGTAGTTGTCATGTTTTGCCACTTTTGCATAATCTTTAGTTGTTACTAAGTCCATGTATTTGACGAGAGGGAGAGGCTTTAAATTGCAGCAGTGGAGATTCAGATTGGACATCAGGGAAAATTTGTTCCCCGTGAGGGTGATTGGGAGTTGGAATAGGTTGTCCAGGGAGGTGGTGGGGTCACTGTCTCTGGAGGTGTTCAAGAGGCGTCTGGATGTGGTGCTGGGTGCTGTGGGTTAGTGGTGATGTAGGTAGGGGTTGGACTCGATGAACTTGAAGGTCTCTTCCAACCTTGATGATTCTATGACTTCCTCCCCAGCTGCCAAGTGGAACAGCAATATTTACATCCTAGAAGGTGGCCATCAAATCCTCTCTTCTCACCAGAAAAGCAGGCATGAAACCTCTTGCTGTCCTCCACTCTGCTGGATGTAGCTTTCTCCTTCTGCAATACGAGCCGCTGTCTAACCCCGAATAGGATAATATTTAATCTGACGGGACATGGTATGGTTTCACAAAGTGGTGTAGTGTAATTGGAAAAAGAAGAACGGCTCAGGATTACGGCGAGACAACGCAGCCAAAATGTAAACTGAATACATTACAGAGCACTGCGGGACCTGCTCGCTCCCCGGAACACTATTTATGATCTTTAACTGATTCAAAATAGCTGACAGGATAAAAGATGAACCTGTCTCTGTGAGTTTGCAATTAGGCACTGGGCTCACAAGCATCTGTTTTCTAGGAGAGATCACTGCTGGTGATTGCGTGGCTCGTGTTTTCCTCCAAGGGACACCAGAGCTGGACTGAAGAGCCAATGCTGGGAAAGGACTGTTAATATGATAAGAGAAATGAAGCTCATGTGTTTGGAGGGAAAGCGAGGAAATCCTGACTTAATTAAATTAACAAAATGAAAGCTGAGGAAGATAGCTGCCTATAAATACACTGGCAGAAGACAGGGAAGGGAGAACATCACCAAAGGAGAACTATTTATGCCTGAGGACAGCACTGGCACAAGAACAAATGTGCGTAAACTGGCCCAGAATAAATTCAGCCTGGAAACTGGAAGATTGTTTCTGGCAATTAGAGAGCAATCAGAGTCTGGACCAGCCTCCCCATGGGAACGGAGGGGATAAAACCCTTCCTGCTTTTAGTGGGAGCTTGCAGGAGAGCCGGATCTGATGAAGCAGGGATGCCGTGTAGCCCAATTCTCCTTCTCCTTTCCTTATTTTCCTACAGTTTCTGCCTCAGCTGCACATTTACGCCAATTCTCATCACGTCCCACCCTCCTCCCTGTCCCCTGATATGAATCTTGGTTGCTGGCTTCTCTCCCTTCTGATGCAGGTGGCTTCCTCCTAACTGTAATAACTTCCCTGCGTGGTCAGGAGCCTGCGGTGGTATTGGTGCTTTCCAATTGTTTGTCTCCACACCCGATCCCGCTTCATCTGTTTGTCCTTCTCGCATGGAGGAGGCCAGACAGGGGACAGATGGTGTCCTCCAGCCAAGGTGACTCTGCCAAACCCCACACAGGTATGAGACTCCCCGGAGGGGACTCTGCTATTTTCTGCTTGGTTTAAACAGGCACAAAACGGAGATCTGAGCCTGTTTCCAGCCCTTGCACAATACGGCCCTGAAAATTACTTCTCCCACTGATGGAGAAGGGCTTGGTAGAAACCCACATTACTCCCATTTGTGTGCCTGGGAGCTGTGGATACCAAGCAGCCTCGGGGGAGGCTGATGGCAGCAGTTTGCAATCAGAGCTCTGGGAAATACACCCTGTTTGCACAGCTCTTACTAGGACTGAGGAATGAGAGATGATTTGTGGTACCCTGGTCGTCTCTTTGCGTGCCTTTGCTAGTGTTCCCCTCGGACTGTTGTGAAAGTGATGTGGGCAGGGAGGTCGCTGGGCTCACCTTGTCTACAGGGATGTTTCCAAGATGGCATCAGGGATGCTCCAGAGATTGGGTGTTTCTATTTGTTTTACATGCAGCAATGAAGCTTATGTGTTCAAGTTGTCTTTTTGCTAAAAATACAGGCAACGGGTGGATGTGAGTGGGTGTGAGGAAGAAAAGGGATTTCTTTACTTGCAGATTGTACCCATTACATGAGGCTGAAGCCTTTCTTCATTTATTACCACAATAACTAGGAAACACACTGAAGTTTCCTAAAAGGCTGGAGGCCTTGAGAAGAGAAGCGTTAAGACCAAATTAAGGGGGGTGGTTAGTAGGTCGAGATAGGTTCTCCTCCCCCTCTATTCTGCCCTAGTGAGGCCACATCTGGAGTATTGTGTCCAGTTCTGGGCCCCACAGTTCAGGAAGGACAGGGAACTGCTTGAGAGAGTCCAGCGCAGAGCCACAAAGATGATGAAGGGAGTGGAACATCTCCCTTATGAGGAAAGGCTGAGGGAGCTGGGGCTCTTTAGCTTGGAGAAAAGGAGACTGAGGGGTGACCTCATCCATGGTTACAAATATGTAAAGGGTGAGGGGCAGGACGATGGAGCCAAGCTTTTTACAGTAATGACCAATGACAGGACAAGGGGCAATGGATGCAAACTGGAGCATAGGATGTTCCATGTGAATATCAGGAGAAACTTTTTCACTGTGCGAGTGACGGAGCACTGGACCAGGCTGCCCAGAGAGGTTGTGGAGTCTCCTTGGCTGGAGACATCCAAACCCCGCCTGGATGCGTTCCTGTGTGATGGACTCTAGGTGCCCCTGCTCTGGCAGGGGGGTTGGACTAGATGATCCTTCGAGGTCCCTTCCAACCCTAGAATTCTGTGATTCTGTGAAATTCCTCCTGCAACCAAATCATAATGTTGAATCCCAAGTGTCCCTAAGAAAAAAAGAAATTCAAAATCTTTATAGGGTGGTTATGTAAGCTCCCTGGATTATCTAAGGAAATCTTTCCAGCAAGGTGGTTGAAACGCTGGGTTTTTGGGGGAATTAAACGCCTGCCTGTCGTGTGTGTGTTTTGGGCACCTAATTTCTCCAAGGCCTTCAAAAACACCTGCCTTCATTCGTATTCTCCCAGTGTCAGCGCTTAACTGGCCTTAGCAGCACACGTGCCACATCAGATATTCAAACAATTCCTCCTGATGAGGAGCAAAGCCTTGCGCTAGTGCTTCTGTTCTGCATGCACGCAGCTCTTGCAAAGGACTGGCAAGTGCATCTGTTTGAACTTTACACTCCCTTTGTCTCATTTCAATTATATGTTTAGTTACCGTTATCAATCTTCTCGCATGTGGAAGCTGGGGGTGGGGAGATGTGGAAGTTCTCAGGCGGCCAAAATAAAACCCCTTCATCTCATAATAAATCTCAAAAAAATCTCTAATCTCAAAATAAACCCCCTTTCCTAACCTGCTGCCTCGCATCTCAAAAGGGAGCATTTCCAACCTTGTTAATGCCCATCTTTTATACAACTCTGTTCCCCTTCCCTGTCCTTATTGCAGGTTTTAGATTAATTCTTATCAATTCTTTTTTTCATAAAGCAAAATAGAAAAGATATCTGATCAGAATGCATAAAAATAGCCCTAAACAATACAACCAACCAAGCTAATTTAGTAAAGCAGCAATTAGCACACATCAAGGTGTTTGGTTTTTTTCCCCCTTAATGCTTCGATGTACAATTGGGCTGCAGGTAAAGGTGAATAAATCATTTATGGAAGGACAAAAACATGGGAAGCTTCTGTGCACTGGGCTTTGCTGGACTTGCCTCCACGCTGAGGGACAACTGAGTGCCCCAGCCTCGTGGGTGGGTCACTGAGGAAGGACTCTGGGGCCACAGGAGCTGCCTTTCCCCAGCTGAGAGGAGTCAGCCCTGGAGAGGGCTCTGTTTGGGTCCTGGCTTCCCTGACAGCATCAGGGAGGGCTTTGGACTGTGAACTTTGGAGCTGCAGGGTGCTACCCAGGCCAAATCCCAGCAGTGCAGTGAGTGATGCCATGGGGACAGCACTGGGGTGGGTGAGACTGGTCAAACTTCTCTTTGTTGGGGCAAGGGGGTGAATTGGTAAGAATTCAATTTGCAAAACATCTGCCTGCTCCTTCAATCTCCTCACCACCCCAGTTTTTTGGTACGGACCCATAGGGTATGGCCCCAAGGCAGTTTTATTGTTGGAATTGTACAGAACCTGACTGCAACTGGGTCAAACCTTGTGTGCCAAGTATGAGTAAGTTGGGCTGTATCTCGTGCTACCCCTCAAATTAAGCCCTTCACCTCATGCATCTGTAGGATGGCTTCAGAGTGCTGTGTATCCTGTATCTTTTCTCAATTTTAGCCTTTGAGGATTTGGGTCCTAAAGTAACAAAAAGAATATTGAAATTCTTGTGCCTCCTCTGTATTTATTCAGCGTTACCTGGGCTCTGCTCAGCGTGGGTGCCTCAACATTAAGGTTTTACCAGCCATGCCCTACTGTGCAATGCATGGGAGCATTTGTGCTTGCAGCCTGCTGAGTGCAGGCAAAGAGGAAATTGATAATTCTTGGGTAACTCAAACCCAAAGGCAATGCAATGCTCAACTCCTGCTGCTCTCCCATGCACATCTGGCCCGATTCGCATCGCTTCCTCCCGCATGGCCCCTGAGATACTGTCCTGAAGACTGTTTTGGGGGGAATATGTTAGATGAGGTGGCAGACCAGGCTGAATTCCTTGCTGGAGCTCTCATTCATTCCTTGCTGAAGATCCTCCTTCGTGCCTCCCTGGAGCATCTATCTGGTAGCTTAAAGGAAAATATTACTGATTTTTCCCCTATGGAAGTGCTGAGCTCAGGAGCATCAGGAGAAGATGGCCAGCAGTGGTCTAGGAGATGCCAAGATAACTTCTGTGTTAGTCAGGGTGGTGGGTAGCGGTCACCCTGGCTGGTGGGTGTGATATATGAAGCTTATGAGACTTTTTGCTGTTATCCCATCTCGGGGGCAATGCCCTGTCCCTCTCTTCAAGTAATAATTCTTGACCTTGTCTATGGCATTGAGATGAACCGGTCCCTCCGTGCCAGCCCTGTGTCCCCCCCCAGGGCTGTGTGGGGAAAGAGCAGGTCGTGGGGACCTCTGGGGCTGGTGTCAGCTGCTAGTGAATGGGGAAAGAGAGGAGGATGGAGGGACTGGAGCTCACACTTGGTGTGCTCATGGGTTTATCAGCCACTTCTTCAAACCCAGGCTGGTAACTGTCACTGCTGGTGCAGTCCTGGTAAAGGGGCCACGCTTGTCCCTTCTGCAGTCATCCCTGTGACCTGCTGCTGTGGCATGCTTCCAGGAAAGTCATCAGGTACTAAAAATAACCAGGGAATAGCTGATGGTGTGTCTTCTCTCCACGTGTTAGTGGAATTAGCCGGGAGGCTGACTCCAGCCGAGACCACTGCTGGCTGTGGTCAGCTGCTCTCCTGTCCTGCTGGGCAAGGACAGGAGTCTGCTGGTCTTCTGAGCAGGACTTGGAGGTCACATCCTTGGCGTTGCTCCATGGCTTCACTGCCACGCTTGCTGGGCTGTCAGGGTTGGTTTTCCTCTTATGCTATGAAACCAGGCATTGACAGGCAAGGCAGCTCACTGGTTGCATTTATTGCCTTTTGCTTGAGTCTCTGGATAAGTAGAGGCTATGGATGTAACCTCACATCAGAGGAACAAATTTTCCAGCTTTGTTGCTCTCCTCATTCTCATGTGGGAGTGGGGACCTGGTGTCCAGAGCATCTGTAGTCTAAAGCACTCCTTACCTGTGAACCAAAGATGGGTGCAAACACCCTTAGCTTTTTCTTACAGGACATGAATTTCTGGAGTGGCCCTCAGGAAAGGAAAACCCAAGAGCTTGTTGCGTGTGCTGAAGTGGTCTGGCACATCATTCTGCTGCGTTTGCCCCTCTCCACAGCTTTATTTGTAGCTTGTTGTCGTTTAGGACATTGTTCTCTTCTCTGGCCTTTCCTGCTCGATGATGCAAAGCCAAGTGACTCAGGGCTCCAGGGAGGAGCAGCGAGCTGATATGGACCTTGCTGATTCAGCTGGACCTCTCTGGTGCTGAGGTCTGAAGGTTACAGCTGTGAGCTGTGGTTGTGGGTTGTAATCACCTAGTAAAAAGCCTCAGGGTGCCCTGTGGCAGGTGAAGGAGGTGGTCTGGACACCCTTCTCTGTTAAATAGCTGTTTTATTCTGGTCATAGTCTGAAGGGACCTGTGCTCGGTGGCCTCGTGTACTAGGTTGCAAACAGCAAGAGGTCCTGCCTTAGCAAAGCTCATCTACAGCAGTGTCTGTAACCTTGCTTGGAACAGCTCTCTGAAATGACTATGCTTTATCAGCTGTGCTAAACATCTTCAGCCCTGGAAGCTAATGACAGGGGGGAGGCATCTCCATCCCTGTTCATGGAAAAGGGCTCTTCCTATGGGGATTTAGATTTGACTGTGCTCAAGCTCTGCTTTTCTGCTTATCTCTGCTTTTAATTCAGCTGTTGGATTCATGGCTCTTGCCCTCTGATTATAGGTGATAATTTCTCAGCTTTCCTTTCTGGAAAACTTTTCTGCATGTGCAATTGGGGCTCCTCCATGCCCACCTTCGCTGGGAAGTGGGATGTGATTCCCCTCGCCTTTTCCCTCCTCTCCTGGCTGCGACCCGGATGAAGTGTGGAGTTCACAGAGGGGACAGTGACCAGGATTTGAAGGGAGATGACGGGTGCCTACTGTCTTCTCTAACTGCAGTTGCCTCTTTTCTTATTTATAAGCACAAGCAAACAGGTGCTAAAAACCCCTTTTTCCCCCTGTCCTTGCGTTGCACGGTCAGACTCTCCCGAGATGTTTCCCTGTGACGTGCTCTCTCCCTGCAAACCTACTTCTGCATTTCTTAGCATTTCTGCAAGGACTTGATTTATCTGTTTGTCTTCCTATCACCCCTTCTTTGTTATAACTGGGGTTTGGGAGGGACAGCGGCTGGAGTCGTCCTTGAGCTCTCGGCGGGGGATGTGGGGGTTGGAGATCCCCTGCTCACTTCAGATATTGCTTTTTTCCAGCAGGGTGCTGTCTGGCGTCCCTGCTCAGAGTCGCGTGGTGGACTTGTGAAGGATTATGCTTTATCAAAATTAGTACCTGTGAATCTCTGCTTCGGTGGCCTTAGTTTGCTCATGCAATCCAGTGGAGTGAGTAGATCCTTCAGGTATCGATTTGCCATCAGAAGGGCACTGCTTTCCATGCAGGTTTTGTGTCTTCCACGTGGTGTGGTTCCTTAACCTTTCTGCTCCGGAATAACCCAGAAAGCCTCATAAATTCCTTCGGATGCTAATTCTGGCTCTTCACGGTGCATTTTTAACCAGGCAGCTTCGAGATGCTGCGCTCTCTTGAAATGTCTACTTTGTTGTAAAGCAAAACCCCATCACCGATGCTGTCACTGGAGAAAAATGTATTCATTATTATTATTATTATTTTTAGGAAAGATTCAATCTCACCTCATGCATAAAATTAGTTTAACGAAACAGCAGGAATGGGAGGGAATATTTGCTTTCCTGTGCTTGTTTGTGGAGTGAGTGAACAACTCCTTTGCTCCCTCTGAGGCCTCGGATGAATGATATGTCATTGAAACTGTATTTTTAGCTGAGGTGTGTCCGTGAAGACAGCAGGGAACCAAAGATTAGATTTCAAAATTATTAAAAAAAAGAAAAAGGAATTTGTGAGCTTCTAAACAAAGTCCTCATGCAGCCAGTAAGGCAGAGACCTGTGGACAGCTTAGGGAGAGAGAAAGAGGGTGGCAGTGGGGCAGTAAATGTGTTTATGCTCTGTCATGTAAATGCTCAGATGAAGGGGGAGAAGCCAAGAGATACCTACTGACATAGGGTTGGGGGCCCAGAGCTTGGCGTGTCCAGTGATCTTTCCTGAGTTAAGGTTGCACTATGCATCTCTTGGGGTTATCACCACTGCTTTTAGCAGCGATTGTGACTACAGGCAACGGGCAACGTGCTCGTAGTGCTGCTAAAGTGCTCTTGTGCTCGCCTGCTCCTCTAAAAACTTCTTTCACTTAACTCTCTGGGAATTGGAAAGCAGAGATGAGGATAAAAGTGATAATGTCATCTCAGGGCATCCAAATGGATGATGGTGATGGCAGCGTGCTGCGAGAGCTCTTGTCCCCTCCAGCAGTCCCACACAGCTTTGTCCTTTGCCTTATTTCCCCTCAGGACTCCGAGTTATCTTGGGGATTTTTTGTCACTGAAAATGAACTTTCATTAATATCTCTTTCCCTGTAGAAGCGGTAACTTTGTGAAGATTTCAAACCAGAAAGCCTTCCTTCTTCAGTGGTGGGAGGATCTTCCCCCTGCTTTTGGAGGGATGGGTTGATCAAAAAGCTGGGCTGGGTGCTGGCAACTGGGCTTATCAGAGCTTCTGGCCCTGGGACGTAGGTGGAGCAAGCCAAGCCCTTCACTCAAGAAGATGGGAAGGTGGGGAAGGACATAAATAACCACCTGATTGTCTCCGTGCCTCTGACTTGTAAGATGCTCCTCTGGTCTATCTGACCATGTCTAGCATCTCTAGATAGATACCTTTTGCACGGTATCACAGCTTTGCTGATGTCCTGCTCCAGGTCTGCACTAGTATGGGTGTCTTTGCTGGCATAGATATAGGTTTTCATGAAAGCTGGTAGTAGCTGTGTATCCTGGGGAGCCCTGTTGTCTTCTCCACCTGCTGACTCCTCACCATCCCTGGGAAACCCATTCCAATGCCTGACAACCCTTTCAGTGAAGAAATTTTTCTTAACATCTGGTCTAAACCTCCTCTGGTGAGGAGGAATTCAATCAGTCAATCAATCTATTGATTTCCATCAATAGACCCGAGTCAAGCTTGGGGTTCAGCATGTCTCCTGATTCCTTCCTTCCCTTGCAATTTGTATGGGGTGTTAACACTTTTCCCCCCTGTCCTCTTTCCTCTTTGACTGTAGGAGATAAGCACTTTTTAAAATGCAAGGTGAGGGTTATTTTTTTCAGTTTGTCCAATCCTCTCTGGTGGCATCAGTGGTCTGAGAAACCCTAAAAGACTTAGACCAAAAAGGTTGGCTGTGTGCAGTCTCATTTTGTTCTGATGCCAACCCTCCACACTTCCTCTGCCCAGCAACCTTATTTGGTTGTGATGGCTTTCCAACATCTCCTCACCTTCAGGCTCCTGCAGCTCCCTCAGCTGGGGAGTTACTTACTCCAATCCCCTTCCTACCTCCAAATCGTCTTTCATCCTCATCCATCAGAGAGGTTGTGGAGTCTCCTTCACTGGAGACATTCAAACCCTGCCTGGATGCATTCCTGTGTGATGGACTCTAGGTGACCCTGCTCAGGCAGGGGGGTTGGACTAGATGATCCTTCGAGGTCCCTTCCAACCCTAGAATTCTGTGATTCTGTGATCTCCCAGCTTCCCTGTATGACTGTTCTTCAACTTACCTCTTCACCTTGCTGCTCTTCAAACATCTCCTTCCCATTCCCCACATCTCCCTCTCTTCATGGCTCAGCTACCTCCATGTTGGTGTTTGACCTCAGGAGGCAGTTCCCCACCACCCAGCTCCTTTCCAGAGGAAGCAAACAGCATCACCTTATAGCAGTATGTCAAGCACTGCAGAAATGTGCTTGAATGAATGCCATCTTATTGAGTAACAATGGCCTTGATGACCAACATCAACCATTTACATTATGTTGCAGTGGCAGGGGAGGAACAGAATCTCCTTGAAGCCTGGAAGCAAGTGAAAACACCACCATGGATGAGCTCCCTGTGCTCTGGGTGTGAAAGTAACTCCATCGGTAAAAAAAAAAACTCCATTGGTACACAGAAAGGGATACAACTGGTTTTTTTCAACTTGCTTTTCTTCCCTCTCCCCTTTGCCATCACTGTGGAGAGTTGCTTTGCTGCTGGCATGCGCTGCAGTGCTGAGATGAAGGAAGCATTGATCCAACTTGCTGCGTGACCCTGTTCAACGCAGCGATGTGCTGTGCTGTCAGCATTAAGGTCGTCTCTAGAGCTCCTCTAAGCCACGATCACAGGCTGGATTGAACTGGAGGAAAAACTTACAGCTTTGCCCAGAGCTTCTGCTTGCTGGGGGGGGATTCTCAGAGCATCCAGGGACTTGTTAGTGACAGGGGATCTTGAGTGGAGCGAGCATTGCTGAGAGATTTTATCTGTTTTTATAGCTAGCACAGGTGGATTTTTCTGCAGTAAAAGCTGTAAACGCTGAAGAAGCCAGAATGCTTCTTGCTGGCTTGTAATAATCGGCTTCGAACCCTGAATCACCACAAAGTAATAGGACTTGCTGCAAATGTGACAGAGGTCAAGCTCTGTTTGTAGGAGATAAGAGTCTAGCCTTGAACCAGTTCCTTCAGAGGTGAGGAGCTGGGCAAAAGGAGATGCTGGTGGTGTCCCCCGTGGGGGGGAAATTTGTAGCCACCCAGCCCCTTAGTACACATCAGAGAACCCACCCATGCCAGTCCCTGCTTTGTCGGAGTCTGTTTTCCTTGCTCTTGCAAAGAAGGTGGATGTTGCTTTATAATAGCTTTCAATGGTCGCTGCCTGGTGCTGTTTTTCTTGGCAGCAGCACGGTCTTCTTCTCTCTCTCTCCTTTGAACTGGCTTTAAGCAGGAAAACAGTTCCCCAGAAAGTTCTCGTGGAGATAGTGACAACCTCTGCACGAGGGGCATCGATCCCGTAACGCAAATAAACAGGCGCGACTTAAATCCTGCGCCAACTATAAACCTTGCACCTTCTAATTGGGAAATTGATTTCAAATCCAAGCCTCTTTAAAAATCTAATTAATTTCCTGGGGAAAAAAAAAAATAAAAATGGGTAGAGCCTTTCTCTCTGCCAGGCTCCGCTGGGGGAAAGAAAGGGAGGAGGAAATAATTCTTGGTGCACCGTTGATAACCTGATGTGATTTTTGGCCTTGAGTCTGTTCCCTTGGACAATCTCATTTCTTCAAGGCCCAAAAGCTGCACTGGTGATTCAGACCAGGAGGAGAATGTCTTTCTTTTTTTTTTTTTCAGTGTTAAGCTTTTGATTTATTTTTTTTCCCAGCCATCAAAGGCCACAGAGGAGGCTTTTATCATGTTCCCAGTGGCTGCTTTGTAGAGATAGTTGTGGGCATGCTGACCACAGCCCAGGTCTCCTTCCTTCCCAGTGAGGACCCTGCTTGTTGGGTTAAAAGGGGGAGAGAGGTGGGGAAAAAAGGTGAAGGAAAAGGCAATCCTTTGAGGGGTGTTTGGAGAGAGCATGCATGTGTGTCTGGCATCTGCCCTGAAGAGAAAGGTAGGGGAATTTGGAGAAGAGGGTGTCTGTAGGTGTAAAATGTTAAGGTATGCTGCACTTTGTGTTTCGGTGAGCGATCCATCAGTAGCCACGTCCTGGATGACACATCTTGGTGTGTAGCCACTTCCCACGCTTATATTTAGCTAGGGAGCTGTTTGCATTTAGCTGGGGACGTGGGATCTGCTTTGCCCATCAGATACCTACAGGTTGAAATCCTAAGTCTCAAGCGTCAAAGTCCTTTTTATTTTTAATCTTTATGATCTAGCTTTTCTAGCACTCGCTGCAGGCACCGGTTCACGAGCCTTCACTCGGGAGGCGAAGCATCCTGATGTTTTCTCCATGCCTTGGCATAGCTGTGGCTGATTTTGCTCCGGGTAAGAGAAGGAGGTGGGTTGCCTTGACTCTGCAGCCACCTACATCCCGCTGTTGGGCATCTCTTTCTTTGCAGGGGGCTTTCTTCCCCTCCCTACTCTGGGTGAGGTGTTTCTCCTGCCAGCCCAGGTGCTGAGGGATGCTGAAGCAGAGGGATGCCAGCTGGCCCATATCCAGCAGTCCCCTTCTCTCCCTGCACTGCCTGTCACGCACCCACAGCCACCTCCAGGCCGGGTTTGTTTATAGAAACACTGGCAAGCAGAAAGTCTTTCCACCTGCTCCGAGGAGAAGGATGTTCTCAGCTACTCAGTCACCCTCAAACTGCGAAGACGTGATGTATCAGCTGCATAAAATTAATTTATTTAGTGAAGGGAGGTGTTAATTAAGAGATCTCATTTATTGTGTCTCTGCAGACAGCTCTCGAGGGGCTTTTGAATTGTCAGCTCTGGTGACAGCAAAAGCTAATGGTGTCCTGAGTGAAGAGCGACGGGATTCATGCCGAGGGATGGAGTGGGAGATGGTGGAAGGGGTGGAGAAGTGAAGGAGACGCAGCAGGAGCTGGTGGCGGAGGCTTGGGCACACCTTGCATGAAGCTGGTGAGTCAGGATGAGGTGTTTTGCCCTTCGTCAGCCTCCCCCCTGTTAAATCTGGCAGGGAGGGAAGCTCTGGCTGAAGGTGGCTGCAGGAAAGCCCAGGGTTTGCAGGGGGTCACGGGTGGAGTGGTTCAGCACGCGTGTGGGTGCCAGGGCATGTGCCAAAACGTATTTGCGTGGATTGACTTAAAATAACTGACTGTCCTTGTGATCTGAACTTGAAAAGAATCTTTGATTTATTTTAAATGATCAACTACTTCTGCACTCAGAGGTTACTTCTCCTTGGTTAATCAGGACGTGTCAATCTGATAACCGAGTGTAGGCCTAGCAACAAACTTAGGGCTTTAAATTTAAAGTCTCTTAGAAACTAACAAATACCTTTTATCTGAAGGAATTACATGCTCCAGTACAGCTGTTTAGAGGCATCTCCTTCAGTAAAAGCTGCGCCAACACTTTTTTCCCCACTTTTTTTCTTCCTTCTCGTGATGATCTGTGTTGAGTTGCTTTTGGAGGGAAGTTGAAATTCTCCTAATGCAGAAAATAGGTCAAAAGGAAAAAAAATGATTAATAAAAATTAGTCCAGAAGAAATGCTAGACTCCCTGAGAAGGTGCTGCCTTCTCCTCGTCAAAGATGTTTTGTGTTGTCAGCTACCCAGTTTGTTTAAACCAAGGCGTTATTGCTTGTGCTTAGTAAATCAGCCCAGTCTCTTCTGGGCTTTCCCCCTGGTGTGTCCTCAAAGCTTACAAACCAAGCTCTGTTGCAAGGCCAAGCTTCCAATTTCTGTCTCAAAACAAGTGTGCGAGGTGGAGGTTGACGGGATGCCACGGCCATTTGCCAGCTGCTTTCTGAGCCACGAAGGAGCCACCTCCAGGACTGCAGAGAGACGATTAAACAAGTTGGTATTCAGGGAGAATATGGGGCACCTATAGAGAAATGTTTGGCTGCCAGAAGATGATTTTAACCAGCTCTTGTTGCACATGTCAGCGGTGTGGAAGGTGGGATCAGGTGCACGCTCAGCAAGTTTGCTCACAGCACCAAGCTGTGTGGTGGGGTCAACACGCTGGAGGGAAGGGGTGGCATCCAGAGGGATATGGACAGGCTGGAGAGGTGGGCCCATGTAAACCACATGAAGTTCAACAAA